>CM055077.1:21774303-21847044 GCA_029204045.2 Tillandsia leiboldiana
GGCTGCCTCCATGAACTGGCCTGTCCCCCCTGTCTGGCATTGGCCGCTTCCTCTCAGAACTCTGAGCGGCCAGCCCCCACGTCTAGCGACGACGTGATCTCCCCTCTCGACCCACTGAGCATGATCCACCTGCCTCTGATAAAGTCTGAAGCCTCTGGGCGTGTTACCAAGGTATAGATCTCGGGACGCAAACCTGTCTCAAACAGCTCCACCTGGTGCAGCCCATCCCTGGCAACATAGGGTACGCAGTTGAGCAACTGCGTAACTCCTGATAATAATCCCATACCGTCCTGTCCCCCTGCTGGAGATTCTTCAAATCATCCTCAGCTTTTTCTTCACGCTCGTGGAGAAATAAGTGTCAAGGATCACCGTCTAAACTCCGACCAGGGTAGCTGTCGGGTGATCTGAAACTCCAAGGGCTCGACCCGACGCCACCAAGCATCTGCATCCCCCTCTAGGCAATGTACAGCCATATGCACTCTGAACCTGTGGTCAATGAAGAAGTCTCTGAACAACTTCTCCATTGCTGCCAGCCATGATCCTATCTCCGATGGGTGAGTGCTCCTCCCTGAGAACCTAGGTGGTCCTCGCTTACAGAACTTGGCGAGTTTGTCAGCAAACTCCTCCTCCTCCGCTGGGGTCAACGGCCTGAACTCTCCCTGAGCCCCACTGCTCGACGACGGTGCCGTAGGGACTAATGGAATAGCCGGCGGTACAACTGGTGGTACAGGGGCCTCTACAGTAGTAGGGGGTGGTGCCGCAACCTGAGCCAGCAACTGCTCAAATCTCTGCTCCTGTCGGCGGTGACTCTCCGCCAACTGGGCCACCATGGCCCTCAGCTCACTGATCTCAGAAGGCCCGGACTGCTCCGGCTCCTCCGGGGGCGTAGGAGTACCCCGAGTAGGAATCTGTCGCCTAGGAGGCATCCTGTCACACAAAATCCACGGGTCAGTAAACCAAACCACTCTCGACCCAATCACGCGAAAGTCATGGGCATTCCCCTATTTCTGTAACCTTATGTTGTCTGCAGCCAACATAATAGTCCCCCAGAAATAGGCTATGCCAATCCCTCTCCACTCACAGGAAGAGTTAACAACCAATTACCGACTTTCGCACAATATCACGTCACTCACGCTCTGCCTTCCTAGGGTCTGCCAAAAGCCTAGGGTTTCCTAAGTCCCAACTGACCTATCCCTAAGCTCTGATACCAACTTAATCTGTCACGCCCCGGGTGTAAACCAGAACCCGGGCCCGTCCACAGATCCGCCGTGCATACGGAATTTTCCGTGTACACGAAGCGCTGATAACCTGCTCAGATATAAAACCAGTAATAAAGGAGCATAAAACAGAGCTAAACTAAAACTAATACAACTCAGACAAATACTGGAAAGGAAAGTACAGTAAGCTCTCAAAAAAATATACAAGTGTCTCTCCCAGCTCACGAAATATACAACCAGCTGGCCGTAGCCAGACCCAAAATAAAAGGAAAAATACAACCGTCTGAGTGTACTGGGGATACAACAAAACTACCAAAAACTCGAGCTCGGGGTAGCAGCTATCTAGTCGGCGATCCTCTTACCTCGATCCTGGTAGGAAGGCCCCGCAACTCCGGCAGATGACTCTGCAAAACAAAGGGGACAAGAAAAGGGAAAAACAGTGGGGGTCAGTACTACTATAAAGACAGTAGCCTCCCCTAGTGGGTAAACCTCAACACGAACTCCTACCTGCCCACTAGGTCTACCAGAGGCTAAAGGAATAAATGCGGTAACTAAGAGTATGACTCCTGATAAAAGCTACCACTAATATGCCTCTACCTGCCCAGCTAAAGATAGCTAAAAGTATGCATCAGAGAATCGAAGCCAGCCACATCGGGTATGCCAGCCTACGCATAACACCGGTGTGGAATAGGAGTCTCGATGTCTGCCAAATCGGGTATGCCAGCCTACGCATAACACCGGTATGGGACAGGAGTCTCAAGGTCTGCTAAATCGGGTATGCCAGCCTACGCATAGCACCGATAAGGGGTAGGGTTCTCAATGTCTGCCAAATCGGGTATGCCAGCCTACACATAACACCGATATGGGACAGGAGTCCCAGGGTCTCAAGTCTGCAAATCGCGCACTCCGCTCTATAAGGAAAAGTACCGTCTCCCAAAGGAAGCCCAAAACCCTCTCCCCGAAACCCAAGTATCTGACTACACTAACCCAGCCCCTGCTCCAACCCGAGCATAATATCCCCTATGTCTAAGTGACTGAAGAAAGAATGCAACATGGTTTCTCCTAAGTCAATTCCAGCATGATAGTGTAGCAGAAAAAGGTGGCCTATCTAGGTGACCATTCAAGCATGCAAAAGTCATTAACTTGATAAACCTCTTTTTAATTATTCTAACATATGCAACATTACATGTTTGGACCCTCCGATGTACACGTGGCATGATATACGATACATGATACAATTTAGATGTACAATTAACTAGCAAGTACCCCTTTTACCACATGCATTCTAACCACATGCCCAAACCTTTCCTTAACACACAATATGATATGGCTATAGCATTCATTCCAACTAATTAATTGCATATCTAAACATGGAAACACCACTCATGAACTTGTAGCTTGCTAACAATGCAAGTATTAGCAAAAGAACCTTAATATCATGCAAGCATGCTAGATACATTCATATTTAATAACATATAATCGTGGCATTCCAATAGGCCTAGTGACATTCACAAGCAGGAGGTTCTCAACATCACCCACCTCGAGCGCTAATCCAAAATTCCCAAAGGCGAAGTCCAAAATCAGTCCAACACACCACCAATCTGTACAAAATACCCCAAAGGAAAAATACATAAGCTTAACATCCACAATTCCAGAATCTGTCCCCCAAACCAGCAGTCCACAATTCACTAATTTTTACCTGCGAATAATGCCCAGAAAAATCCAAGAAAAATACTATCGCGATCCTTGCGACGAGCCCGTCGAAACGAGTACCTGCACGCCCAATTTGGAGTTTCCTACGCTGAGATAAAAATCCGACAAGGGGTACACCCCAAACCCAAACTGCACTAAATTCCTGTAACAAGGAACCACAGAGGAAGAAGATTCTCACCCTCGAGTAAAATTCAGAAAATTCTGAGAAAAATCCAGGAGACTCCTTGCGAAGCGTAGATGAAAATTGCCTTTTGAATCGCCTCGTTCCGACGTCCGAGCGAAAAGATATGGCAAGAACACCGCGGTGCTGTCCCAAAAGTCCGCGAAGAAAAAAGGGTCAAATGGTTGCTCGGAAAACTCCAATATCAGCACGGAAATCGAGGAACCACAAAACACAGGAGTTGAAGCCCTACCTGTCAAGAGTCCAACGGCGCAAGAATCGGCGAATTCCGAGGTCGGGGTGAGTCGGAGGAGTCCAAACACTGAGAAGGGGTGAAGAGGATCGCCGGAGAACAAGCGTCGCGCCGCGCCGTAAAATGGTGAACCTCGGGATGCGTGCCTCCAAAAATCTTCAAACTTCTCCAAAAGGTTGAGCTCTGAGAGAGGAGGAATCGCCGTGAAGAAAGCCCAGCGAAAAAAAGAGTCCAAAAAGCCTACAAGACGAATGGGGGGAGCTATTTATAGGCCCAGCCCACAAAGCTTTCGGGCCGGGTTTTCGGGCGCAACTTTCGGGCGCACTGCGCCCGGAAACCCGGTCGCACAGCCCCTGTCCGACGCGCCCGAAACAACCAGGAGCGGCCACGTCACCCCCAAACAGGGGACAGCGGATCCCCGCGGCCCGCCTACGCCACGTGGCCCCCCGCAGTCAACGGGGGTAGGTACGGCCGGCCAATCTCGAGGCGACACGTGTCGCACTCGAGTGCGGCCGACCGCCCCCCCCTGGCGCCACTGTGCGCGCACGTGCGCGCACAGTACCGAGGCGCCCTCCCCCGCGCACCCGTGGACCGCGCCCACGTGGACCGACGAATCCGAAGCCGCCACGTGTCATGCGCCCGGTCCACCGCAATCCCGCAATTCCACTGAGCCGTGCCGCGTGCGCCGGCCTATCCGGGCACGCCACGTGCCACCCGCCTGCGGTCCATGCACCGCCGCGCTACCCCGTGGACCGAGCTGCGTGAGCCGGCCAATAATAGGCCGCCACGTGGCTCAGGCCGGTCCACGAGGCTCCCCCATGCACCGAAAATCACCCAAAACTTCCGGAAGCCCGCATTTGGTCATCCGGACTCCAAATTCAACAAGCAAATAGCCGTTTTCAAGCGTTTTTCCGCGCTGAATCCAAATCCAACCTCAGATTGGCCCAAAACCTTTTCTAAAATTCGGCAATCACAGCCGAAGGCCAAATCATCTATCCAAGTCTCACGAGGTCCATCTGTGGCATCCCTTCGATGCACCATGGGCCAGACACCAACACTAGGTGTTCTACACAGTGGATTCATCGGAAAATCGCAAGGGAAAACCCAGTACACTACAAAAACTCTCTTGCTTTCTTGACTTAAAGCCTGAAGTTCCTTTACCATTCTTCGACTTTACGAAGGATGAGGTTTTGCTTGAATTACCCCTTCGAAAGCTTCGGCGAAATTTTCTTGTCAAAAGCGCAAGTTGCTTCTCAAAATCCTCCATTGATAGGTTCTCATCATCGTGTGAGGATGATGAATCAGCGTATTCTTCCTTTGTTGTTTTCAATGCAAAACCTCAAGACTTAGAAGAAGATGGCTTTCCAGAAGAATAGTTAGTAGGAAAAGTCATTTCATAAGTTTGAAGTGCACCAACTAATTCTTCTACACGGATTTCGTCCGGGTGTTTAACTGTTTCAATGGCCGCTACCTTAGGGCGAAATCTTTCAGGAAGAGTCCTTAAAATCTTTCTTACAACTTTAGATTCTGGAATTTTCTTTCCCAAGTTAGCACATGTATTAACGATATCTTGCAATCGTGTGTAATAATCTGTGAACGATTCATTTTCTGCCATAAAAATTGAGTCAAATTTGCTCGTAAGCATTTGCAGTTTTTGAATCTTCACAAGGCTTGTTCCCTTATGTGTAACTTGTAGAACATCCCAGATTTCTTTCGCAGTCTCACATGCCGAGACGCGAGAGAATTCAGTTTGCGACAAAGCATTAAATAAGGCGTTAATTCCTTTGCCACTGTAAGAAGATGTATCAATTTCTTCCTTGGTCCATTTCGACCTAGGTTTGATGGTGCGAACATCAGCAATAATTTCAGTAGGATTTGTCCATCCAAACTCGATTGATTGCCACACCCGTTCATCGATGGAAATTAAAAATGCTCTCATGCGTACTTTCCAGTATGCATAGTTTGTTCCATCGAAGAACGGTGGTCTGTTGATGTTTCCACCTTCAACCATTGTTTACAACCCTATTCCCGCTTCGATACCACTTGTGGGTTATGTTAAATATGGATCTGAATAGGGAAAAAAACACCTAGAGGGGGTGAATAGGTGTAAACAATAAGCACTCCAAAATCTTTGCGTAACAAAAACCCAATGCAGAAAAGTAAATAACACGCAGAGATTTTACGTGGAAAAACTCCAATCCAGGAATAAAAAACCACGGGACCGATCACACGGTGAAATCCACTAGAATTAAACACGTAGTACAAAGGTGATATACCGTACTCACACACGACTCAACCTTTTTCCATACGCTCCTAGTTGATCTTCTCCGCTCGCTCCGCAACGCGCCTAAAATCCACGATGTGCGTCCAACGCCGAATCCACGGCGTCCAACGTCGAGTCCACGACGTCCAACCGAATCCACGGTCTCCACCAAGTAGTACGTATCGATCACACGAATGTACCTCACTCCGAATCCACGAGAGCGGTAGCACCTTGAGTCCACAAGGCCACGCGAATCCACGCGAATCAGCTGAATACTTAGATCAAAGATAGATCGGAATAACCATCTAAGTATTCATTAATTTGATTCTACTCAAAATCTGAGTTTGAAATCCTAGAATCAAATTAATCAATATAGACGAAGAAACATAGAATAGATCTAGTTATTTCCTTTCTTCTCTATATTTGGATTTTTCTAATTCTCCGTTATTTTTGGATTCTAAAATTTTCCACCATACGGATTACCCTGAGAAATGAAATTAGGGTTTATTTATAGGTTAGAAACCTTTGGAAGATGATAAGAATCAAAAATTGACTTTAACAGACTTTTTCCCGCACGACGGTCCGGACTGGATTTAGCTTGATCCGGACTGTCGTTGTTTTTCAGAGAATTCCTGAAAAATCGTATTCGGGGTCCGGACTGAAGGATGCACGGTCCAGACTGTTCATGCGATTTCTGCAGAATCCACGTTTGGGGTCCGGACTGAAGTATCCTGATTCGGATCCTGAACATATAACAGTCCCGTTTTCTGATTTTTATGCAATTAAAAATCCATCTAAGTGTTTCTACACTATAAGAAGTATTCGGATCACCAAGATTATTTAGTTAAACGTACCTGATCCTTTTGAATTCTTCTTTCTTGAGATTGAGGTATATGATCCAAACATCTTCATCTTCAATCTTCAAGACTTAACCACTTTCACGAAATACGCCAAAATAAAATCCTTAACAACCCTCATTCCGGAAGATTCGTAAGTCGGATTTCTGATCCGATCGCTTTGTCATTCTCTGTTTTCCGAGCTCTATCACAGAAAAATACTCACAAGCGCAGAAGATCTACCCTAAAAAGTGTTGGGTTATATGTAATAAGGATCTAAATAGGGGAAAAAAAATACCTAGAGGGGGGTGAATAGGTGTAAACGTATAAACACTCAAAAATCGTTGCGATAAAAACCCAATGCGGAAATAAAAATAACTCGCAAGATTTTTACGTGGAAAACTCCATCACCGGAGTAAAAAACCACGGGACCGATAACACGGCAGAAATCCACTAGAATTAAAACACGTACAAGGTGATTTACCGTACACACTTACGACTCAACCTTTTCCATACGCTCCTAGAGGATCTTCTCCGCTCGCTCCGCGACGCTTCTCGAATCCACGATCTGCGCCCAACGCCGAATCCACGGCGTCCAACGTCGAATCCACGACGTCCGACCGAGTCCACGGTCTTCACCCAATAGCACCCTTCGAATCCACGAACGTGCCTCGCTCCGAATCCACGAGAGCGGTTGAACCTTGAATCCACAAGGACACGCGAATCCACGCGCCGATTTTTGGGGTAAATCATTGTTTTTGGTGGTGATGATCCGCCGAATACTTAGATCAAAGATAGATCGGAAATACCATCTAAGTATTCATTAGTTTGATTCAACTCAAGATGTGAGTATGAAAACCTAGAATCAAACTAATCAATATAGATGAAGAAACATAGAGTATTCTCTAATGATTTCCTTTCTTCTCTATATGTGGATCTAGAGCCGTATAAAATAAGATATGAATATGACGGCTATTTTCCTTTTTCCTAGAAAAGGAGTCATAGGGTCTATTTATAGGTTAGAAACCCTAGGAAGGAGATAAGAATAAAAAACCTACCATTTCTGGAAATTTTACGGACGGCGATCCGGATCGGATTAGCTGTGATCCGGATCGTCGTAACGAGTCAGGTAGTTCCAGAAAAACGAAGGTTCGGGATCCGGATCGAAGTGCTTGATCCGGATCGTTCATACAGTTCACCAAACATCAACGTTCGGGATCCGGATTGCGAAGCCTGATCCGGATCGTTCAAGGAAAATGGTAAACTCAGTGTTCGGGATCCGGATCAAGAGAGGCTACGATCCGGATTGAACTGGTGTATGAACGAACCACCTTCGGGATCCGGATTGAACAACCTGATCCGGATCCTGAACATGTCCCAAGTCCAGTTTTTGATTTTTATGCAATGAAAGATTCTTCCAAGTGTTTCTACACTACAAGAAGTATTCGGATCACACAAAATCTTTAGTTAAACATACCTGATCCTTTTGAATTCTTCTTTCTTGAGATTGAGTTAAATGATCCAACTTTCTTCACCTTCAATCTTCAAGACTTGAAACTTTCACGAAACTACGCCAACTCAAATTCCGTAACAATCTCCCCCTTTGGCGGTTTCGTGACAAAACACAGATCCACTAAAGAAAATTCAAAAAGATATTTTTGTTGCTATCACCATACAACAAAAATTTACAATGGAGATCCAAAAATTTAAAAATATGAGATAAACTCCTAAAACAGACTCTAGACTTAGACATCTGTACTCTCTGCACAAAGAAATCATTCTTGACAAAAAGAGATCGTTAGATACCTCAAGAATATTTATCATTCAAAACCTAGTACAGAGATAGAGTTTATCTGATCATCATGACATTTGAGAATTCAGATATGTAAGAGAATCATAGTCAAAAACCAACATATCTTCTATGCAATCAAAAACCAAATGTCACATTAGTGAACATCAACTTGTTAGTTATATTACATGCCCAAATAGTTAGTTGAATAGTTAGTCGAGGCATGCATTCAAACAAATGAAAACCAAAAGTTGAAGTTCTACTTACCTTTCAAGTTGAGGTTATACTTACCTCGATGTTCACACATTCACATCATCATTGTTCAAGTTCGATATTCACATCATCATTGTTCAAGTTCTCTCTAAACTCTCTCCCCCTTTTTGTCACAAACAAAGCCAAAATCACAAAAATTTAAGGAGAGTCAAGAAGTTTCAAAAATTTATTCCTAAAAGTAAGAACCAGAACTAAGAGTGAGTCCTAAAAACTGAAAAAGGTTAAAGCCTGCACAAAAATTGTTAGAGCAAAAATTAATTATCGGAGTCTGAATCCTCAGACGCACTATATCCCATCTTAGCGAACATGTTCTTGATCAATTTCTTCATCGAATTTACTTTCTTGGTCAATGTAATTTGGGATGCGGTTATGATCTCGAGTTCTTCAGACATTCGGCTTTGTTTTTTGGTTATTCGCTCTTGCTCAAGAGATAGGCGCTGTTGTTGCTTGAAGATCGAAGTTACTGATGCGTCTTCATCCGCGCCAGACGGTGAGGCCGAGGTGCCGACACAAGGTTTCTTACCAGTGGACGGTGTCGGAGTAACATGTGGTAATTTGTGAAGTGACTTCACAACGGTGGACTCATCGATCATACCCAAACATTGATGATAAGTCGGTGAAGTAATATCAACCTGAAATTTCTTCAAGATCCTCATTATAATCAGTGGAAATGGAATTCTTTCTGTGGGATGAGGGTGCTCAACATATCTTGTCATTCTATTCCAAATAATGTATGGAATGTTGATATTCAATCCCATTGCCTCAGACGGATGTCCTAAGAGATACAAAAATAGCATTCGATCCCATCTCAAGACTTTCGTCTGCAAATTTGGAAGGATATTGTAACAGGTGATGAAGTTTAGGAATCGGTACTCAAGACGAAGTTCTTTGGATCTGATCGATTTCTCCGTTGATTGCGTTCCTTCCAAACAAATTCCTTTTATAACCATTTGCCACAAAGTGTTCGTCAAAACCTTTCCCTTCAAGTAATTAACTCCTGTCTTGCTGGCAGGCATTCCCAAAACCTCGCCAATCAATTGTGGAGTAATTTTGAATCTTGTGCCTTGGATATTCGTGTAAAATTCCATTGGACCGTTTTCAATTTCTCGAAGGTGCCGTGCATTTGTATAGAAGGCCCTTACATGATGCAGACAGTATCCAAGCACTTCTGGAAATCGACAAACTTGAATAAGATTTGCTTGTTCAATCAGAACGCCAAACTCAGGGGAGTGATCTCGTAGAGCCTCAATATTAACATGCCTCTCACCAATGCATTCACGATTCTCAAATGCCCTTAGGCGATCCGCATTAACGAACACTTGTTCCTCACGAGGTGGAGAATCCGGAATAATCGGTTCGTTAGACATGAAACCTCGTGCTCGTCCAAACCGTCGAGCAAGTCGTTTCCTTTTCACCGAGATGGTTGGTGCAGTCATAGGTGCTTTACCTTTGTCCATGGGTGCTTTTCCTTTTTCCGCAGCAGTGAGCGGAGCCTTTTCCGTTGATGTCTCTGCATGGGCTTTCCCTTTCGATGCAACAGAGGTTTTCTGTGGCGATTCTCCAGGATGTGTTTCATCATCTGATAACTCATCCCAATTGACTTCATCCTTTTTAGCCCTCTTGGCAGTGTCTCTCGTATGTACCATAGCAGCAAGTAGGAAAACAATCGAAGTGATCACCATTGCTATTGGTCTCTTGAGAAAAGAAATCCTGTGTGCAACAACTCAAGAACACGAAAAATTGTTAATTTTCAGAAATTAGAAAAATTGTACCCAAACAATCATTATCGTGTAGAGAGACTAAGAATCAAATTAGTTTTGCAAAAGAAATTTTAAAAATAGATCAAATGCATGATTTTCGAAAATCCTTATTATATGCCCTAAAACCGAAATTTTTGAAATTGAAGACCAAAAATCCGTTTATCTTGAGAATACCTAGCATATAATCAAAACTAATCTACCCAGAGTTCTTATTTCAAAAGAAATTTGATCAAAAACCATCCACAAACAAAATTGATCCAAGAAAATCATCACGTTTGAGGAGGAATAGAGAAAAATGGTGAAAAAACCGAGATTTTGATCAATAAAACTTACTTGGAGTTGAAGAACTTGAGTTTGAAAGCTTCCAAGAAGGATGAAATCTAGAGAGAGAGGCTCTGGAAACTTTGGAACAAAAGATTGGAGTAAGAGAAATCAAAACCCTTTTGTTCTTTATAAAACCCTAGCCGCGATCCGGATCAGACCATGCTTGCGATCCGGATCGGCTACCCGCAGTGAGAAACTGCGTTCGGGATCCGGATCGGCAGGTCCAATCCGGATCGTCAGCCCGCAGAAGAATACCTGCGTTCGGGATCCGGATCATCTTGCCCGATCCGGATCGGCTCCAACTTTTTCTTTAGAAAATTTCAGAGAAATTCAAGAAAAACCAGAAAAAGATTGTAAGCACAAATGTGTATCAACTTTAAACAAAAATCATCATTTCATACAACAAGAATTAGATTATGCCAAATCTATCAATAATATCCAAAAATGAAACGAGAATTTACACAAATTAAATCCCTTAAAGTTGAACACCTTCAATTACATCTAACTTGATCTTATGAGTAATGCCTTTATCAAATCATCAATTCAGTAAAGAAAATGAAATACAAAGATCAATAGATGTTTGAAATCCCAAATATAGTAGATAATGTATCTAGACAATCTGTTGAAGAGAGTGGCTCTTTGAGCATCTTTCTTTAAAAACCCACCTTATACCAACCTTGAAATTTGACGGAGTCAAGTATTTCAACATGCATTTTACTTAATCAAAATTTGAACAACCATGCTTGGTATACATGTGGTAGCTGCACACAATACTCGGACAACCGAGGTGGTAGCTCTTTCCTCCATGTGGTGGTAGTTTTCACACTCCTCATTGGGATGTAACTCTTTCCACATCTTTTGAGCATTTTACTTTTCTTTGACTCCCCCTCAATTGGCTATCAATTATTTAAGATATAAAGTATTCAACCAAAAATTGATCTCGATTTCATACTCGACTAAGCAGTCAAATAAGATAATGACTATACCAAGAGATCATTGAGAGAGAGAAATTGACTTTGATCACTCAGAAGATGATTTAATTAACATAAATGATCATTGCAACAGTGAAATATTATGATGGCAAAAGCATAATAAATTTCTAAGTGTGCGAAAAGATGCAATTAAAGTCAATTATGATCTATGCTCAATTAATGTCCTATGTACAAACAAAACAAAACAAAAAACAAACAAAACCTATCCTAAGCAAAGGTTTCAAAAAGAAGTTTATTTCAAGGAAAGCATTCCAATTGCTTTTCGCAAATGAATAAAACGTTTTTGATCCAAAGGTTTTGTTAGAATGTCAGCTAATTGAACCTCAGTTGAAATATATGAAAGTTGAAGAGTATTTGATTCAACTAGCTCTCTAAGAAAATGATATCTAAGTTCAATATGTTTTGTTCTAGAGTGCAACACAGGGTTTTTAGAAATGTTAATTGCACTTGTGTTGTCACAAAGAATTGTTACCGAAGATGCTGAAATCCGGAAGTCGCTCAACACACTTTTCATCCAAATGAGTTGGGTTGAACAACTACCCGCTGAAATGTATTCCGCTTCGGCAGTCGAGAGTGCTATGCAATTCTGCTTTTTACTGTGCCATGCAACAAGGCAATGGCCAAGATAGAAGCATGCACCACTCGTGCTTTTCCGATCATCCACTGATCCTGCCCAATCGGCATCTGAGTATCCAACAATATCCAAACTTGTTCCCATAGGATACCAAATTCCGAAATTAATTGATCCTTTGATATACCGGATGATCCTTTTCACCGCTTTCAGGTGAGCCTCCTTTGGTGCAGATTGATATCTCGCGCAGATCCCAACACCAAAAGATATATCCGGGCGACTAGCCGTGAGGTAAAGTAGACTTCCAATCATACTTCGATACAGTTTCTCGTCTACATTCTCACTTTGTGATTCACTTCCAAGTCCCTTGTGGCTAGTTCCCATTGGAGTCGGAAAATCCTTCGAATTTTCAAGATCAAACTTTTTAACCAACTCCATTGCATACTTGGATTGACTCAAGTGAATACCTTCATCATTTTGTTTAATTTGCAATCCAAGGAAATAAGTCAATTCGCCCATCATGGACATCTCAAATTCGCTTTCCATGGTCTCCGCGAATTTAGAAGCATCATTATCTCTTGTTGCGCCAAATACAATGTCATCGACGTAGATTTGTGCTACAATGAAATTGCTTTGATAATGCTTCACAAAGAGAGTCCTATCAGCTCCCCCTCGAGTGTAGCCCTTCTCCAAAAGGTGCTTTGTCAACCTTTCGTACCATGCTCGCGGTGCTTGTTTCAGACCGTAAAGAGCCTTTTTCAAACGAAAAACATGGTTAGGTTGTTTATGGTCTACAAAACCTTTCGGTTGAGCCACATAAACTTCCTCATTTAAAAACCCATTTAGAAATGCGCTCTTAACGTCCATTTGAAATAATTTGATTTTAAAATGACAAGCAATAGCAAATAGTATACGAATGGACTCGAGTCTAGCTACAGGGGCGAATGTTTCATCAAAGTCTATACCTTCTACTTGAGAGTAGCCTTGAGCAACTAATCGTGCCTTGTTCCTGATGATAGTACCATCCTCATTTTTCTTGTTCTTGAAGATCCATTTGGTACCTATCACATTATGTTGCTTTGGAGGCTTCGTTAATTCCCAGACTTTGTTTCGCTCAAATTGATGGAGCTCTTCCTGCATTGCTTTAATCCAGTAGTCATCCTGAAGAGCTTCATCTATGTTCTTTGGTTCGATTAAAGATACGTAGCAAGCGAATCCACAAACCAACTGCCTCCGAGTTCTAACTCCTTCTTGTGGATCTCCAATAATATTCGATTCCGGATGATCCTTGGAGATTCGTAGCGTTTGTTGAAACGGAGTACTCGGAGATATATGAGATGATTCCTGCACATTAGATAAACTTGAAGAACCATTAGATGCATCATTAATATTGGAAGTATTATTATGAGAAGATGCAACGGCAGGAGAATCATCATCTAGAGAGATATCGAGGGTAGATTTTTTAGATGCAAAGTGAAAAGCTTCATCTACTTTAACATTTATAGATTCTACGATCGTCTTAGATTCCAAGTTAAATACTCGATATGCTCTACAATTAGTAGAATACCCCAAGAAAATCCCTTCGTCACTTCGTGAGTCAAACTTTCCAAGATTTTCACGGTCACGTAAAATGTAACACCGACTCCCGAAGATGCGAAAATATTTGATGTTGGGTTTTCTACCACACCATAGTTCATATGGTGTATTTAACGTTCCCGGGCGCAAAAACACTCGATTAAAGACATAGACAGCGGTGTTCACAGCTTCAGCCCAAAAATGTAGCGGTAAATTCCGGCTATGAAGCATCACACGCGCCATCTCTTGAACAACCCTGTTTTTGCGCTCAACAACACCATTCTGTTGAGGTGTATAGGGTGCAGAGAATTCATGCTTAATACCGTTTGAAGTACAAAAGTCAATGAATTTAGAATTAATGAATTCTCCACCTCTATCACTTCTAACACGAATGATCTTTTCATTCTTTTCAATCATAATACGAAGGCAAATCTCGTGAAAAGAATCAAAAGTATCAGCTTTCTCTTTTAAAAATGCTACCCAAGAAAACCTAGAGAAATCATCAACCAATAAGAAAATATACCATTTACCTCCCAAAGATGGTTGACGAGTTGGCCCCATTAAATCCATGTGTAAAAGTTTCAAAGGCCGTTTTGAACCAACGTGGTTCAAGTTCTTGTGTGCAGTTCTGGACTGTTTTCCCTTTTGGCAACCACCACACACAATGTTTTGTTTAAATAAAAGTTTTGGAACCCCCTTGACCACGTCCTTGTTTGAAATTTTAACAAGTTCCTTAAAATTTATGTGACCTAGCCTTTCATGCCAAAGTGTTTCATTATTCAAAGAAACTAGGTTATATTTTTCTGAAATTTTATTAGGAACAACATAGCAATTGTTTTCAGATCTAACCCCTTTTAAAAAGAAGACATGGTCCTTATCAGTTACAACGCATTCAACAGATGAAAAGTTAACTGAAAAACCATTGTCGCAAAGTTGACTTATGCTTATGAGGTTAGTCTTAAGGCCATCAACAAATAAGACGTTTTTCAAAATCGGGCCATCTGGAATAGCTACCGTCCCTTTTCCAACAATTTTGGAAGATCGACCGTCTCCGAAAACAACAAGTCCACCGGAGATTTTCTCAAGATTTTGAAAACTATTTTTGTCACCGGTCATGTGACGGGAACAACTGCTATCCAGATACCAAGACGAACTATCATATGCATGCAAGGAAACATTGGTAACAAGACAAGGAAAAATTTCACCTTTGCGCACCCAAACCTTTTTGGAATGCGTCGGTAATGGTCGTGAAGTTATAAGCCTAGGTGAAAGCATCTTGTTAAAACGATTGCTGCTCCTTGATGTGGTCGTCTTGCGCGGTAAACTACCAGGGTTCTTTTCTTTCAATTGATTTGGAATTGATTTCCGAGGAATCACCTTTGTGGTAGTCATTGCAAGAGATGTTTGAGGTGAGCATTTGACTCCCGTCTTGCAATATCTTCTTATGTGCCCTGAAACACCACAACGAAAGCATACCTTAGATCTTGACGATCCCAAAGAGGATGAAGTAGGTTTGTTGTCGTTGTTTGTCTTGAATTCCGGTGTCGGAGGAGGAGATACCGACTGAGGCACAAAAACTGTCCCACTCGAACTTGGACTGTTTCCAGTTTGAGTGTATCCGAGGCCGAACCGATTTGATTGACCAAGACCAAGAAGTCTATCCAACTTACTCCTTCCTGAAGAGAATCGCTGTAAGTCATCCTTGAGTTGGAAAATGGTCTTTGTCATTTCCAGGTTATCCTGTCGAGCCTCGTTGTAGAGCTTTGAGAAGTGATTCGCTTTATCCATCAGATTTGTATGTTCCTTCTCAAGTTGCTCATTGGACTCTTGAAGGGAAACATTTGCTTTTATCAGGTTTTCCCTTTCCACTTCAAGAGCGTTTGAGAGAGAAGTTGCCCTTTTTGCTTCTTCTTCGAGATCATGCAATCTCCCTCTCAAACTCTTGTTTTGCTTAGCCACTTTCTTTGAATCCCTCAAAAGTCTGTGGTAGGCTAGAGCAAAATCTTCACCTTCCGAATCATCCGATTCGTTGTCCGTTGCAATCTTTTCAACAGTGGAGTTGGACAACGACTCGGATGTACTTG
This sequence comes from Tillandsia leiboldiana, assembly GCA_029204045.2. NCBI lineage: Eukaryota > Viridiplantae > Streptophyta > Magnoliopsida > Poales > Bromeliaceae > Tillandsia > Tillandsia leiboldiana. The sequence continues at coordinate 21,790,114 of CM055077.1, forward strand.
CCATAAAGCACATGAAGGGTGAAGATATGGACGCGTGGAATGCCGTGGAGCTCTTTTCTTCATCACTTGAAGATGACTCATTTGACGTTGAGTTGTCATCCCAAGTGACGACTTGCATCGCCTTCTTCTTTGCCGGATACTTGTTGGGACACTCCGTTGCAATGTGGCCGTAGCCTCGACATTTGAAGCATTGTAGTTGTCCCTCTGAACTTTTCTTATCCTTTGAGAAGTTCTCTTGCTTTCTTGACTTGTAACTTGAAGTACCCTTGCCTTTGTTCGACTTTCCGAAGGATGGAGATTTACTTGAATTACCCCTTCGAAAGTTGCGGCGAAACTTCCTTGTCAAGAGAGCGAGCTGCTTCTCAAATTCCTCCATAGAAAGATTCTCGTCATTGTCTGAGGAGGATGTATCCGCGTCTTCTTCCTTAGTTGTTTTCAACGCATAACCTGAAGACTTAGAAGTGGATGCCTTTCCCGAAGAATTGTTAGTAGTAAACGTCATTTCATATGTTTGTAATGAACCTACTAATTCTTCTACACGTATTTCGTCCGGGTGTTTAATAGTTTCAATGGCTGTAACCTTTGGGCGAAATCGTTCAGGAAGAGTTCTTAAGATCTTTCTTACAATCTTAAATTCTGGAATCTTCTCTCCCAGGTTAGCACATGAGTTTACGATGTCTTGCAATCGTGTATAGTAGTCCGTGAAAGATTCATTTTCTGCCATCAAGATAGAGTCAAACTTGCTCGTAAGCATTTGCAGTTTCTGAATCTTCACGAGGTTAGTTCCCTCATGTGTAACCTGAAGAACATCCCAGATTTCTTTCGCAGTCTCACATGCTGAGACGCGAGAGAACTCAGTTTGAGATAAGGCATTAAAAATAGCATTAATTCCCTTGCCATTGTAAGAAGATGAATCTAACTCTTCCTTGGTCCATTTCGACCTAGGTTTTAAGGTGCGAACATCACCAATAAATTCAGTTGGATTAGACCATCCTAATTCAATTGATTGCCACACCCGTTCGTCGATGGAAATTAAAAAGGCTTTCATCCGCACTTTCCAGTACGCATAATTTGTTCCATCGAAGAACGGGGGTCGGTTGATGTTTCCACCTTCAACCATTGTTTACAACCCTATTCCCGCTCTGATACCACTTGTTGGGTTATATGTAATAAGGATCTAAATAGGGGAAAAAAAATACCTAGAGGGGGGTGAATAGGTGTAAACGTATAAACACTCAAAAATCGTTGCGATAAAAACCCAATGCGGAAATAAAAATAACTCGCAAGATTTTTACGTGGAAAACTCCATCACCGGAGTAAAAAACCACGGGACCGATAACACGGCAGAAATCCACTAGAATTAAAACACGTACAAGGTGATTTACCGTACACACTTACGACTCAACCTTTTCCATACGCTCCTAGAGGATCTTCTCCGCCCGCTCCGCGACGCTTCTCGAATCCACGATCTGCGCCCAACGCCGAATCCACGGCGTCCAACGTCGAATCCACGACGTCCGACCGAGTCCACGGTCTTCACCCAATAGCACCCTTCGAATCCACGAACGTGCCTCGCTCCGAATCCACGAGAGTGGTTGAACCTTGAATCCACAAGGACACGCGAATCCACGCGCCGATTTTTGGGGTAAATCGTTGTTTTTGGTGGTGATGATCCGCCGAATACTTAGATCAAAGATAGATCGGAAATACCATCTAAGTATTCATTAGTTTGATTCAACTCAAGATGTGAGTATGAAAACCTAGAATCAAACTAATCAATATAGATGAAGAAACATAGAGTATTCTCTAATGATTTCCTTTCTTCTCTATATGTGGATCTAGAGCCGTATAAAATAAGATATGAATATGACGGCTATTTTCCTTTTTCCTAGAAAAGGAGTCATAGGGTCTATTTATAGGTTAGAAACCCTAGGAAGGAGATAAGAATAAAAAACCTACCATTTCTGGAAATTTTACGGACGGCGATCCGGATCGGATTAGCTGTGATCCGGATCGTCGTAACGAGTCAGGTAGTTCCAGAAAAACGAAGGTTCGGGATCCGGATCGAAGTGCTTGATCCGGATCGTTCATACAGTTCACCAAACATCAACGTTCGGGATCCGGATTGCGAAGCCTGATCCGGATCGTTCAAGGAAAATGGTAAACTCAGTGTTCGGGATCCGGATCAAGAGAGGCTACGATCCGGATTGAACTGGTGTATGAACGAACCACCTTCGGGATCCGGATTGAACAACCTGATCCGGATCCTGAACATGTCCCAAGTCCAGTTTTTGATTTTTATGCAATGAAAGATTCTTCCAAGTGTTTCTACACTACAAGAAGTATTCGGATCACACAAAATCTTTAGTTAAACATACCTGATCCTTTTGAATTCTTCTTTCTTGAGATTGAGTTAAATGATCCAACTTTCTTCACCTTCAATCTTCAAGACTTGAAACTTTCACGAAACTACGCCAACTCAAATTCCGTAACAAAAAGTCGTGACACTACAATGTCCTTTATTGATAAGTAGTGTTATATACTTAGCTGAGACAAGTTTCGGATTGTTGGCGCTAACCATTAATACAAAAAGTTCGAGTTGTTAGAAGTACGCAACCAATTCACTTTAAGCATACAAACACAGCGCCCACGGGTGTTGATCGGACTCAACCCTCCTGAACGTTAGGTCTATTGTTGGGCCTCTTGCCGTTAGGTCTATTGTGGACTATAGCCCTACTCAACTTATTAGGCTCACCCAACTCAACTTATTAGTCTCCTAGGCTTATTGTCACGGGGCAGAAAGTTAAACCTATTTTTAATCCATAAATAAATAGCCAACAATTTCTCTCCCAACACCTGCATCGTGTGGAAATTGAACCCATACCACTGTCTTTGATACCACTTGTCGGATCGTTGGCGCTAACCATTAATCCCAAAAGCTTGAGCTACTAGAAATACGCAACCAATTCACTTTAAGCGTACAGACACAGCGCCCACGGGTCTCGACCGGACTCAACCCACATGAGCGTTAGGTCTATTGTGGACCGCAGCCCCACTCAATTTATTGGGCTTACCCAACTGAACTTATTAGTCTTCTGAGTTTATTGTCACGGGATAAAAAGTTGAATATATTTTTAACCCATAAATAAATAGCCAACAACATGAGTAGCTTTTGCTATAGATGAGTTGAAATACATGTTCCTTTCATAATTGAGGCATGCATTAGATATTTCTCTCCTTGAATACAAGGTGAGACAATGGAAGTAAGACCAAAGGGTTGAGTATTGAGATTTTATGTCTTTAGATATGACACTTGAGACCGTTCTTGCAATGCCACTTATGGTCATTCGCATATGTGTAGAATCTGGTAAATTTAATTTGAAATTTAATTAAATTTAGATTTTAGAATTTTAAGTTTTCGATATTTTGATCATTTCTTGGGTAATGTGATTAAACGAAGACGAAATCTGATGTAACGAAAACGTCACTTAAATGATTTGGCAATGCCGAATCTAGTGGTGGATTTAGTTTTCGGATTCGGGGATCGTAGATATGCGATCGAAGTATTTTCGGCAGATCGCTAATCGGTAGAATTTAAAGTTTTCGCAAAAGTCCCTATATTTTATGTGTAGATTTGAGTGAAACTTAATGGGTAAGGGTATTTTTACGAGGATTATCTGTTAGTGCAATTTTAATTAGAAATTTTAAAGTTTGAGGGGTTTATGTGCAATTTTGCATATATGAGGTCTATAAATTAAACGTTAGGGGGTAGGATTTTTCAAAAAATTTTAGATCTAAAGATCCTTAATTAGCCGTCGTCTACGCTTCCCTACGATCTTTCCTGGCGATCCGAGCAACTCCGGTGAGAAGCTCCGATGATCTCTTCTTCTTCCTTTTTTTTCCCTTCTCGTTGCTTTTTCTGATTCTTGATCTCCTTGCATCCAAGAAGAAGAGGAAAGAGAGGAAGGATCTCGTCAATCATCTATGCACTAAGAAGAGATCGTGGATCACTGCTGGGCTGCACCAAACCACGCAACCAAGCTGCACGCGTGTGGGGAGAAGGCTCGGGTCGGGCTTGACTTCTCCAGGCCGCAAGCTTGGGATAAGCTCCCTACGGGTTTCAGCAGCTAGAAGACTCGAGGAAGCATCCCCCTTGGGTCGATCTCTAATAGACCTTGATTGGTTTGCGGGCCTTGGATCGATTGGAAACAAAGATTCCAAGATCGGTTCTTGATTCGATCAAGAAAATCAAGACTTTGGTCTGATTTTGGATTCTTGATTTCCCGCGATCTCCCGAACCAGCGGGAAGTAATTCTTGGTGTTCTTGGACTTCAAGAATCACTGTAAAGTGATTCTTGATAGACGCGGTAACGATTGCCGACTTTGAATAGCACCAAACAGGCAATCGTGCAATATCGAAATCGTTTTGGGCTATTGGTTTGGGCCCCGGACAGCAAGCGCAAGATCCGAAGCGTCGTAGGCGTCGAGCATGCATGTTTGGTTGGGTACGGGTACACCCAATCGTTGGTAAGATCTCCTAACTTATAGTTTATGCATCCTTGATTTGATAAGGTTGGAATTGGTGGATGTTGTGGGATTTGGATACGATCCTACACGATAGGGCACCATTGGTTGGGATCAACGAACTAGTTGTCCCGGATCCGGGCACCTTATGGAACAAAAAATAAAATCCGGAGCAATATCTGGTAAAACTTCCAATCGAAAAATCGTGTTTTAAATTATACGTACTGGTTTTGAATTATATTGTTTGGACTTGATTTTTTTGTTTGATTAAAGGTTATTCTAAAACTTTGTTGACTGCGTTTGAGGATATTTCGTAGGTTTGGTGTGTGATGACCTGGATCTCTGCAGAGCTGTGGTAGAGTCATTGGTGACATCTGGGGAGCCTGTACTGTGTGTTGGAGGTGTTTGTGCACCAATTGGACACAAGTGGCGGACTTCGGGCTTAATGGATCACGTGTGTGATCAGTGGACTCTGTTGGATCTTTAGAAATGGTTTCGCGCGAAGCGGATATTAAAAATGGACTTAGCGCGAAGTTTGGACCAAGGAACACCTTTCCGGATGCCTTCGATAAATTTTGGAGTTGGAATTTGGCAAAATGGACATCAAATTCGGATTCAGCGCGCGAAAACGGTCAAAACGGACTACCTACTTGATATTTTGCGCAACCGGTTACTGTTCATGCCGGAATAGTGATTCCGGCAGCCGGCGGGCAGCGACGGAGCACGGCGGACGGGCTCGGGCAGGCGGCGGCGCGGCCGCGGGCAGCGCGCGGGCGCGGGCAGCGCGCGGGCAGGCGCGCGGGCGCGCGGGCAGGTGCGCCGTCCACGGGCCGGCGTGTCACGCCCCGGGTGTAAACCAGAACCCGGGCCCGTCTACAGATCCGCCGTGCACACGGTATTTCCCGCGTACACGAAGCGCCAAACCTGCTCAGATATAAGAGATAATAATAAAAGAGCAATAAAAACAGAGCTGAACTAAAATCTAATACATCTCAGACTGAAGCTGGAAAAAAATACAATACATCTGTATAAATGATACATCAGTCTCTCCCAGCTCACCAAAATAAATACAATCTGCTGGCAAAAGCCAGTCCCAAATGCAAAAGTACAACTGTCTGAGGAAACCTGGGTACACCAACAGTCCAGCTAACTCGCTCATCCTGCCTCGAGATCTATCTACTCAGCCGTCCTCTCTCCTCGACCCGCCGCTGAAAGCCCAGCAGCACCCGCAGAAAACACTGCAAAACAAGGAAGAAGAAAAAGAGGAAAGAAGAATGGGGGTGAGAACTACTAGTAAACCAGTAGCCTCCCCTAGTGAGTAAAACCTCAAACTCTGACACACCCACTAGGTCTACCAGAGGCAAAAAGGAAAGAAGAGTGGTAAGAAATGAAACCGTTGAGAAAGGGAAATCTACCACTACTATGTCTCTAAAATACAGTCCTAGACTGGAATAACCGTAAGCAACAATAACCAACCGTCCCAGATGAACCCAATCTGTACCGCCCTCATCATCGGGCAAGTAAGCGGCGCCGATGTGATAGCAAAATTCCTGCTGCCGCCCTCATCATCGGGCCAATAAGCCGCGCCGATGTGATAGCAAATATGTCCATAACTGTCTGGCCCCGGCCTCCGGAGTGGATCTCGAGGGGAGCGACCCACACGAGTAAAGCATCACCGGGAAATAACCGCGCCGGTGTGATAAAAGCATCACCGGGCAATAACCGCGCCGGTGTGATAAAAGCAGGATTGGATCACAACTATAAAGCCCCAGTGGAACACAACCCTCCACTAAAAGAAAACTGATTCCCAATCAGATGCAAGAGTAACCATCCGGTCAATCGCCCAATATCCGCGATTGCCGCAATACCCCACAATCCACGACCAGGTCTAACAACCGACCTCCGGTCAACCGCCCAATATCCGCGGTCGCCGGAATAACCCACAATCACAAACATGTCCCACATCCGACATCTGGCCAACCGCCTACTATCCGCGGTTGCCACAAAACCCTCTAGTCCATAATCATGCCCTATCACCGATGTCCTATAACCGACATCCGGTCAACCGCCCAATATCCGCGGTCGCCGACAAAACCCATGATCCATAATCCAGGCCCCGGCTACACTATCCCAAACCCCTGCTCAAACCCGAGCAACAAAACCCACCTGACTAACGAAAAGGAGAAAGAAGCAAACAAGGTTTCTCCTAAGTCAAGTTCCAGCATGAAAGTGTAGCGATAAAAGATGGCCTACCTAGATGTCCATACAAGCATGCAAGTGTTCTCAAGGAAAATAAAGGAAAAGGTGACCAATAGTGGTTCCACATGTGTAACAATTAACAGCTCCGCATAGATATAACCATCATGCTAAAACATTATCCAACCACACATGTCTATAATCCATGTTCCATAATAAAGCATCACTATCCACCTATGCATGTCATAAAATCCTCAAATAGCACCAACCACTAGCAGGATAGTCATATAGTCCAAAATAAATATTCCAATCCACATGCAAGGTTAAACGCTAACATTCCATCCATACCAACATGTATAAGTCCCAACCACTATCAGATATCCGCAATAGTATTTTCCATATGATAGGCTCACAATTTTATATTACTTAAGCATGCATGTCCAAATAAAGGGATCACTCTAATATTCCTAGTGAGCATGTCAAAATAGAGGTAAACAACAACCACCCACCTCGATCGCTAATTCCAAGTCCAAATAGTGCTCTCGCCCAAACCGATAAGCCGCCGCGATCACTGTACAAAATTCCCAAAAGAACATACATAATTAACATACAATGCTCACACAAAATCTGTCCCAAACACAATAGTCCAATGTTTCCCTGTTTTTACCTGGGAGAATTGCCCGGAAAATTCCAAGAAAAATATTGTCACGATCATCGCGACGAACCCGTCGAAACGACTACCTGCACGCTCAAATCCGAGTTTCCTACACTGAGAAACAAATCCGACAAGGGAACCACTCCGAAATAAACTGCTCTCAAAAACTGAACCACAAGGTTCTGTAAACAGGGATATTCACCTTCTGGGCAAAATTCAGAAAATTCCAAGAAAATTTGGGGATATTCATCGTGATGTGTAGATGCAAAACGCCTTTTGAATCACCCCAATCCGATGTCTGTACGCGAAGATATGGCCGAAATACCGCACCTCTGTCCAAAACTCCGCCCAAGAAAATGGGTCAAATGGAAGCTCGGGGAACTCCAAGATAAACTCGAAATGAGGAGGAGCTCAAAACACGAAGATCAAAGCCCTACCTGTCGTGAAGCCAACGGCGCAAGAATCGCCTCAATCGGAGGTCGGAGTAAGCCGGGGGAGTCCTCGCACCGAAATGCGACGAAGAAGATCACAAACGAACGAGCGTCGTGCCGCGCCGTAAAAATGGAAACCTCGGGATGCGTGCCGTTGAAAAATCTGGAAATCTGCAGATGGAAACGCCACAGGGAGAGGAGGATTTCTTGTGAAGGTCGCTCAGTGGAAAGAGGAACAGGGAAGGAGCTCTCTGCAAAAGAACTCGGCCTATATAAATGCTGGAAAAACAATTCAGATAATTCCCATATTGTCCCAACTTCCAGGCGCTCCCGTTTTCGGGCGGCTACAGTGTTGGGCCCGGCCCAACACTGTGCGCGCCCGAAAGCCCCCCCCGGGCCTCCACGTCGCCCCCCGCACAGCGGACAGCCGCGCTGCCCTATCGCCTTGCGCCACGTGGCCCACCACATCGCCGACGCGTGGCGCCCCCAACGCGCGGGAAACCGCTGTCGCGCCCACGTGCCGCCTGCCAGCGCCGCCTGCCAACCCTGCCGGGCACGCGCCCCGAGGCCACCCGTACCCGTTCGGTGCACCGAGCGCTCTACACCGCACCAACCACCGGCTGCCACGTGTCCACCCTGGTCCACCGTGCGCCCCGCGCTCTCCGTAGACCGCGCCCCGCGGACCGGCCCACTCCCGAGCCGCCACGCGTCCAACCCCCGGTGCACGCCTGCCGCGTGGACCGGGCGGCCTGCGCCTCTGCCCGCCGCGCTGCCCGCGGCTGCTCCGCCGCTGCCCGCCGCCGCCGCCGCTGCCCGCCGCCGGCCGGAAACACTGTTCCGGCATGAACAGTGACCGGTTGTCCAAAACATCAAGTAGGTAGTCCATTTTGACCGTTTTCGCGCGCTGAATCCGAATTTGATGTCCATTTTGCCAAATTCCAACCCCAAAATTTGCCGAAGGCATCCGGAAAGTTATTCCTTGGTCCAAACTTTGCGCTGAGTCCATTTTTAATATCCGCTTCGCGCGAAACCACTTCTAACGATCCGACGGAGTCCATTGATCACCCACGTGATCCAGTAAGCCCGAAGTCCGCCACTTGTGTCCAATTGGTGCACAAACACCTCCAACACACAGTACAAGCTCCCCAGATGTCACCAATGACTCTACCACAGCTCTGCAGAGATCTAGGTCATCACATCCTCCCCCACTAAAAGAAAGTTTCGTCCTCGAAACTAAAGTTATTCCTCAATCCGGAATCTCAACCAAATAGAGGGGGTAAATATCCAATCATCCACCACTCGAGCTCCCAAGGCTGTCTAATACCTCCTCCAGAGATGCGATACAACCCTCGGGTCTCTAACTAGAACAAAATAGTGGCGGGCATTCCATAAAAACCGCACCACCTCATCCAAGTACAGCTGGGCTAACTGCTCGAGCTACCAAGTAGTCTGCATCGGTACAAGCATCCGCTCCTCCCAGGGTCTCAGATAATCCAACCACAAGTCCATCGACACAAAAGCTTGATCCCCATACCTCTGTACTCCCAAGGTATCCAATATAAGTCCCCCAACTGATCACGTAGACTCTGCTCTCTAATCTCTAAACCGTCGGGATGTAGAAGCAATTCTCCGACTCTCCGGCATCAACACCTCCGGGCCTGGCTCCCCAAGAAAACTGTCCTTGCGGCATAATCAACCGCCGCGAAAGAAAACTGAACCCGCCAGCCCAACAAGTACTACCACACCGACCGCTGTAACATATGTGCTCCGACAGTCTCAGAAATCCACTATCCTGGAAAAAGAAATCGGGAATGCCTCCACCGACTGATCTGTCGTCCATCACCCGGCGCCAAGCGCCTCAATCAGAACTCGCCTCAGGCGGTAGATCCCAACCCAAAGGAACTACAATACCACGCTCCACACCCGGCGCCTACTCCAATGAGGCGTCCCTAATCCGTACTGGAGGGACCCAATGAGTTAAAAGGTATCTTGGCGCAATCCACTCTCAAACACTCATATCCTATGCGCCCCGTCCCTCTACACATGGAGCGTGCAGTTCAGCAACCGCGTTAACTTTTGCCATAAAAGGCTTCCAAGTACTCTCTATCCCCCCACCGAACAAGACCCTGCCTCCAAGGGCTCCATACTCAATCCACGAATCGGAATGACTCATCCGCCAAAACTGGTTCACTCGATCGTCGCAATCCCACAGCTTACCCGCTGTCAGCTATCCACCCTGCCTCGGTGCCCCAACACTAAACGTCGGCACGGAGGGGGCTACTCGCTACTCCGACCACTGTGCCACTGCGCTGATCCGACAACTGTGCCACTCGCTGATCCGACAACTGTGTCACCGCTCCGCTGATCTGCCTCCAACACACCTACCCTTCGGGTCCGGAGCTCTCAGATTCCAATCTGGGTATCCGGCCCGAAGCAACCAGCTCAGACCCAACTGCCGCACCAAGGTGCACCCGGGTCATGGCCCAACGTCGGGGAGACACCGCTCACCACGACAAAACCGCAAATCAGCACACCCCAAACACTCGACCCAATCTAGCGAAAATCAAAGACATCCCTCTATTTTTGTAACTTTATGTTGTCTGCAGCCAACATAACTGTCCCACAAAAATAGGATATGTCGATCCCTCTTCACTCACAGGAAGAGTCAAACAAATTAATCACCGACTTTCGCAAAATGTCGCGTCTCTCACGCACTAACATCCTAGGGTCCGCCGAAAAGCCTAGGGTTTCCTAAGTCCCAAATGACCTATCCCTAAGCTCTGATACCACCTAATCTGTCACGCCCCGGGTGTAAACCAGAACCCGGGCCCGTCTACAGATCCGCCGTGCACACGGTATTTCCCGCGTACACGAAGCGCCAAACCTGCTCAGATATAAGAGATAATAATAAAAGAGCAATAAAAACAGAGCTGAACTAAAATCTAATACATCTCAGACTGAAGCTGGAAAAAAATACAATACATCTGTATAAATGATACATCAGTCTCTCCCAGCTCACCAAAATAAATACAATCTGCTGGCAAAAGCCAGTCCCAAATGCAAAAGTACAACCGTCTGAGGAAACCTGGGTACACCAACAGTCCAGCTAACTCGCTCATCCTGCCTCGAGATCTATCTACTCAGCCGTCCTCTCTCCTCGACCCGCCGCTGAAAGCCCAGCAGCACCCGCAGAAAACACTGCAAAACAAGGAAGAAGAAAAAGAGGAAAGAAGAATGGGGGTGAGAACTACTAGTAAACCAGTAGCCTCCCCTAGTGGGTAAAACCTCAAACTCTGACACACCCACTAGGTCTACCAGAGGCAAAAAGGAAAGAAGAGTGGTAAGAAATGAAACCGCTGAAAAAGGGAAATCTACCACTACTATGCCTCTAAAATACAGTTCTAGACTGGAATAACCGTAAGCAACAATAACCAACCGTCCCAGATGAACCCAATCTGTACCGCCCTCATCATCGGGCAAGTAAGCCGCGCCGATGTGATAGCAAAATTCCTGCTGCCGCCCTCATCATCGGGCCAATAAGCCGCGCCGATGTGATAGCAAATATGTCCATAACTGTCTGGCCCCGGCCTCCGGAGGGGATCTCGAGGGGAGCGACCCACACGAGTAAAGCATCACCGGGCAATAACCGCGCCGGTGTGATAAAAGCATCACCGGGCAATAACCGCGCCGGTGTGATAAAAGCAGGATTGGATCACAACTATAAAGCCCCAGTGGAACACAACCCTCCACTAAAAGAAAACTGATTCCCAATCAGATGCAAGAGTAACCATCCGGTCAATCGCCCAATATCCGCGATTGCTGCAATACCCCACAATCCACGACCAGGTCTAACAACCGACCTCCGGTCAACCGCCCAATATCCGCGGTCGCCGGAATAACCCACAATCACAAACATGTCCCACATCCGACATCTGGCCAACCGCCTACTATCCGCGGTTGCCACAAAACCCTCTAGTCCATAATCATGCCCTATCACCGATGTCCTATAACCGACATCCGGTCAACCGCCCAATATCCGCGGTCGCCGCCAAAACCCATGATCCATAATCCAGGCCCCGGCTACACTATCCCAAACCCCTGCTCAAACCCGAGCAACAAAACCCACCTGACTAACGAAAAAGAGAAAGAAGCAAACAAGGTTTCTCCTAAGTCAAGTTCCAGCATGAAAGTGTAGCGATAAAAGATGGCCTACCTAGATGTCCATACAAGCATGCAAGTGTTCTCAAGGAAAATAAAGGAAAAGGTGACCAATAGTGGTTCCACATGTGTAACAATTAACAGCTCCGCATAGATATAACCATCATGCTAAAACATTATCCAACCACACATGTCTATAATCCATGTTCCATAATAAAGCATCACTATCCACCTATGCATGTCATAAAATCCTCAAATAGCACCAACCACTAGCAGGATAGTCATATAGTCCAAAATAAATATTCCAATCCACATGCAAGGTTAAACGCTAACATTCCATCCATACCAACATGTATAAGTCCCAACCACTATCAGATATCCGCAATAGTATTTTCCATATGATAGGCTCACAATTTTATATTACTTAAGCATGCATGTCCAAATAAAGGGATCACTCTAATATTCCTAGTGAACATGTCAAAATAGAGGTAAACAACAACCACCCACCTCGATCGCTAATTCCAAGTCCAAATAGTGCTCTCGCCCAAACCGATAAGCCGCCGCGATCACTGTACAAAATTCCCAAAAGAACATACATAATTAACATACAATGCTCACACAAAATCTGTCCCAACACAACAGTCCAATGTTTCCCTGTTTTTACCTGCGAGAAGTGCCCGGAAAATTCCAAGAAAAATACTGTCACGATCCTCGCGACGAACCCGTCGAAACGACTACCTGCACGCTCAAATCCGAGTTTCCTACACTGAGAAACAAATCCGACAATGGAACCACCCGGAAATAAACTGCTCTCAAAAATTGAACCACAAGGTTCTGTAAACAGGGATATTCACCTTCGGGGAAAAATTCAGAAAATTCCAAGAAAATTTGGGGATATTCCTCGTGATGTGTAGATACAAAACGCCTTTTTAATCACCCCAATCCGATGTCTGCACGCGAAGATATGGCCGAAATACCGCACCGCTGTCCAAAACTCCGCCCAAGAAAAAGGGTCAAATGTAGGCTCGGGGAACTCCAAGATAAACTCGAAATGAGGAGGAGCTCAAAACACGAAGATCAAAGCCCTACCTGTCGTGAAGCCAACGGCGCAAGAATCGCCTCAATCGGAGGTCGGAGTAAGCTGGGGGAGTCCTCGCACCGAAATGCGACGAAGAAGATCACAAACGAACGAGCGTCGTGCCGCGCCGTAAAAATGGAAACCTTGGGATGCGTGCCGCTGAAAAATCTGGAAATCTGCAGATAGAAACGCCACAGGGAGAGGAGGATTTCTTGTGAAGGTCGCTCAGTGAAAAGAGGAACAGGGAAGGAGCTCTCTGCAAAAGAACTCGGCCTATATAAATGCTGGAAAAACAATTCAGATAATTCCGATATTGTCCCAACTTCCGGGCGCTCCCGTTTTTGGGCGGCTACAGTGTTGGGCCCGGCCCAACACTGTGCGCGCCCGAAAGCCCCCCCCGGGCCTCCACGTCGCCCTCCGCACAGCGGACAGCCGCGCTGCCCTATCGCCTTGCGCCACGTGGCCCACGACATCGCCGACGCGTGGCGCCCCCAACGCGCGGGAAACCGCGGTCGCGCCCACGTGCCGCCTGCCAGCGCCGCCTGCCAACCCTGCGGGGCACGCGCCCCGAGGCCACCCGCACCCGTTCGGTGCACCGAGCGCTCTACACCGCACCAACCACAGGCCGGCACGTGTCCACCCCGGTCCATCGTGCGCCCCGCGCTCTCCGTAGACCGCGCCCCGCGGACCGGCCCACTCCCGAGCCGCCACGCGTCCAGCCCCCGGTGCACGCCTGCCGCGTGGACAGGGCGGCCCGCGCCTCTGCCCGCCGCGCTGCCCGCGGCTGCTCCGCCGCTGCCCGCCGGCGGCCGGAAACACTGTTCTGGCATGAACAGTGACCGGTTGTCCAAAACATCAAGTAGGTAGTCCATTTTGACCGTTTTCGCGCGCTGAATCCGAATTTGATGTCCATTTTGCCAAATTCCAACCCCAAAATTTGCCGAAGGCATCCGGAAAGGTATTCCTTGGTCCAAACTTCGCGCTGAGTCCATTTTTAATATCCGCTTCGCGCGAAACCACTTCTAACGATCCGACGGAGTCCATTGATCACCCACGTGATCCAGTAAGCCCGAAGTCCGCCACTTGTGTCCAATTGGTGCACAAACACCTCCAACACACAGTACAAGCTCCCCAGATGTCACCAATGACTCTACCACAGCTCTGCAGAGATCCAGTCATTACACGGCGTGCACTAGGGGCAGGACACGTGGCATGTTGAGATTGGTCGGTGCAGTGGACTTGGACCACGGAGCAGGCGGGCGCGGTGCATGGACCGGCGGGACACATGGCGACTTTCTATTGGATGGCTCAGGAACGCGAGGTCCACCGAGGCGCGGGGGGGGGTGCCTCGGGAACTGTATCTGGCAGGGGCGCCAGGCGGCGCGTCAGGCGGCGTGCCAGGTGCGCACGTGGACGCGCTGACCAGCGGCACGCCACGCGTCGGCTCCGCACTGGGCCACGCGTCGCACGCTGGGAGGTCGGCGCGGCTGTTGCCTGTTCGCGGGGCGACGTGGAGGCCCGAGGGATTTTCGGGCGCGCACAGTGTTGGGCCGGGACCAACACTGTAGCCGCCCGAAAGTCCCCAGCGCCCGGAAGTTGGGACATTTTGGGTATTTGTTGATTTGTTTTTCCAGCCTATAAATAGGCCCCTGTTCAGCAGTGAAGAACTCTTTCTCAGTGCGGATTTTTGCAGTGCAACCTTCAGGAGATTTCTTCCTCTCCCAGAGCCGGATCCATCTGCAGATTCCAGGATTTTTCTGCAGCACGAATCCCGAGGTTTGCATTTTTACGGCGCGGCACGACGCTCGTTCGTTTGTGATCTTCTTCGTCGCATTTTGGTGCGAGGACTCCCCCCGGCTTACTTCGACCTCCGATTGAGGCGATTCTTTCGCCGTTGGACTCACGACAGGTAGGGCTTTGATCTTCATGTTTTGAGCTCCTCCTCATTTCGAGTTTATCTTGGAGTTCCCCGAGCTTCCATTTGACCCTTTTTCTTAGGCGGAGTTTTGGACAGCGGTACGGTATTTCGGCCATATCTTTGCGTACAGACATCGGATTGGGGTGATTCAAAAGGCGTTTTGCATCTACACACCACGAGGAATATCCCGAAATTTTCTTGGAATTTTCTGAATTTTTCCCCAAAGGTGGAAGTCCCTGTTTGCAGAACCTTGTGATTCAGATTTTGCGATTTGTTTATTTCGGGGTGGTTCCCTTGTCGGATTTTTTTCTCAGTGTAGGAAACTCGGATTTGAGCGTGCAGGTAGTCGTTTCGACGGGTTCGTCGCGAGGATCGTGACAGTATTTTTCCTGGAATTTTCTGAGCATTTTTCGCAGGTGAAAACAGGGAAACTGTGGACTGTTGTGTTTGGGACAGATTTTGTGTGAGCATTGTATGTTAATTATGTATGTTCTTTTGGGAATTTTGTACAGTGATCGCGGCGGCTTATCGGTTTGGGCGAGAGCACTATTTGGACTTGGAATTAGCGATCGAGGTGGGTAGTTGTTGTTTACCTCTATTTTGACATGCTCACTAGGAATATTAGAGTGATCCCTTTATTTGGACATGCATGCTTAAAGTAATATAAAATTGTGAGCCTATCATATGGAAAATACTATTGCGGATGTCTGATAGTGGTTGGGACTTATACATGGTTGTATGGATAGAATGTTAGCGTTTAACCTTGCATGTGGAATGAAATATTTATTTTGGACTATATGATTATCCTGTTAGTGGTTGGTACTATTCGAGGATTTTATGACATGCATAGGTGGATAGTGATGCTTTATTATGGAACATGGATTATAGACATGTGTGGTTGGATAATGTTTTAGCATGATGGTTATATCTATGCGGAGCTATTAATTGTTGCACATGTGGAACCACTATTGGTCACCTTTTCCTTTATTTCCTTGAGAACACTTGCATGTTTGTTTGGACATCTAGGTAGGCCATCTTTTATCGCTACACTTTCATGCTGGAACTTGACTTAGGAGAAACCTTGTTTGTTTCTTTTCTCCCTTCGTTAGTCAGGTGGTATTTGTTGCTCGGGTTTGAGCAGGGGTTTGGGATAGTGTAGCCGGGGCCTGGATTATGGATTATGGGTTTGGCGGCGACCGCGGATATTGGGCGGTTGACCGGATGTCGGTTATAGGACATCGGTGATAGGGCATGATTATGGACTAGAGGGTTTTGTGGCAACCACGGATAGTAGGCGGTTGACCAGATGTCGGATGTGGGACATGATTGTGATTGTGGGTTATTCCGGCGACCGCGGATATTGGGCGGTTGACCGGAGGTCGGTTGTTAGACCTGGTCGTGGATTGTGGGGTTTTGCGGCAATCGCGGATATTGGGCGATTGACCGGATGGTTACTTTTGCATCTGATTGGGAATCAGTTTTCTTTTAGTGGAGGGTTGTGTTCCACTGGGGCTTTTTAGTTGTGATCCAATCCTGCTTTTGTTACTTATCACACCTGCGCGGTTATTGCCCGGTGATGCTTTACTCGTGTGGGTCGCTCCCCTCGAAATCCCCTCCGGAGGCCGGGGCCAGACAGTTATGGACAGTTTTGCTATCACATCGGCGCGGCTTATTTGCCCGATGATGAGGGCGGCAGCACGAACTTTGCTATCACATCGGCGCGGCTTACTTGCCCGATGATGAGGGCGGTACAGATTGGGTTCATCTGGGACGGTTGGTTATTGTTGCATACGGTTATTCCAGTCTAGGACTGTATTTTAGAGGCATAGTAGTGTTAGATTTCCCTTTTTCAGCGGTTTCATTTCTTACCACTCTCCTTTCCTTTTTGCCTCTGGTAGACCTAGTGGGTGTGTCAGAATTTGAGGTTTTACCCACTAGGGGAGGCTACTGGTTTACTAGTAGTTCTCACCCCCATTCTTCTTTCCTCTTTTTCTTCTTTCTTGTTTTGCAGTGTCTTCTGCGGGTGCTGCTGGGCTTTCAGCGGCGGGTCGAGGAGAGAGGACGGCTGAGTAGATAGATCTCGAGGCAGGATGAGCGAGTTAGCTGGACTGTTGGTGTACCCAGGTTTCCTCAGACGGTTGTACTTTTACATTTGGGACTGGCTTTTGCCAGCAGGTTGTATTTATTTTGGTGAGATGGGAGAAACTGATGTATCATTAATACAGATGTATTGTATTTTATTTCCAGCTTCAGTCTGAGATGTATTAGATTTTAGTTCAGCTCTGTTTTTATTGCTCTTTTATTATTATCTCTTATATCTGAGCAGGTTTGGCGCTTCGTGTACGCGGGAAATACCGTGTGCACGGCGGATCTGTAGACGGGCCCGGGTTCCGGTTTACACCCGGGGTGTGACATGGTGACTTCAGTCGGACTTCAGTAACTTCTAGAGATCAAATCGGTAGTTTTCAGAAATTCGATAGGTTGGTTTTATCCTTTCGGCTTTGGAACGCATCTATTTGTGTGTGACTGTATCGATACTTAAAAACAAGTATTTCGGGATAGTACAGGAAGCCGGTGGATTTTGTAAGTGTTTCGGAATGCTTCAGGGAAAAATTGAGTTGTAAAACGTAAAAATCGGGCTTGTCGATGCACGACATTGTGTTACGTGGGTTGCTGTGATTCACATCGGTGTAATGGCTTTGTTTGTTGGAATTTTTGGTGGTTGGATGCCTTTAATTGCAACATTAAATTCATTGGTTTGTTTCGGGACCAGTTGGGTATCCCGGAAATCAAGTTCAGCAGAATTTAGGAGTCCCATTTTTTTTTCATTTTGGTGCACGGATTGTGCGGTGGTCCCAATGGCTTTAAAATCTGTGTTTGGGACAGCGGTTAAGGTGTATTGGATGTTGGATACATTGTAGGTCCGGGCATGGACGGGGAGCACGGTTTACAAAAAAGGTTAATAACCTGAAAACTTGATCGTTTGAGGTGGGTACTCCATGCTACAGTTGGTGAGCGTGTATCATCTTCTTTTTCTTGCATATACTAATTTTGTTCTCTTTATTCCTATTATTGTTTTGCATACAGAAAGGCTTGTTTGACATATATTGTACTTATCATTTATTTGAGCATATTGGATCTTTGGGTCCGAGGATTTGATCATATTGCATCATATTCAGGTTCGGTCGAGATACTCGGCATTATGTCGACAACAGTCACAACATTTGGGGGTATTCATGGACACCGAGTCGATCGGGCCACCGACAAGGGGCGCACTTATCCGGATAGGTCGTCTATATGGTGCATGGATCAGGTTGATGCAGGATGTGACATGCTTTGCCGGAGGTCGAAGGGCCGATGGCGGTAGTAGATTTATCCACAGGCACAAGTTTAGTTTGGCATTGACATAGCATATAGTGGTCAGATGGTATCACGGCATGACAGTAGTGGCCTTTTTTTTTTTTTTATCTTAACTACTGTTGGTTTACTTATTGCTTCTTACATTATATCCCCACTATATCTCTCTTTATACATCCGTTATGCTACTTTATCCTAGAGAGCATGACTTGTCCTCGTGGTGGGTTGTACCCACTGAGAAATCTTTGATTGGTTTCTCATATTCCCTGCTCCACGGGTGACGCGGTCGGTGAGGTGGGTACGAGCGTGATGTGAGGACTACGACAGTCAAAGATTGCAGCTATCCGGTCCAGATACTTTATATTTTATTTAGTTCAGTTGTTTAGTTAGTCGTGTTTTGAGTTGGGCATAGTATTTCGTGATGTATTTAGTTGGCTAGATTTTATTAGGATATATATATATATATATATATATATATATATATATATATATATATATATATATATATATATATATATTGGAGATTTTCTAGAGTGGTTTTTTCGATTGGTTTTCTACCTATCGAAGAAGTCGTTTTCAAAATAAAGGGTTTCCGTATGGAAACTATTTTCAAACATGTTTTTAAATGATTTTGTTTCATATCTTAAACTTTTAAAAGATATTTCTGGGTGTGGAACGTTTTCAAAGGAATAGCTTAATCGAACAAAATACATGCAAACCGTTTTCTTAAAATAATTTTGAGTTGTGAATGATTATTGTGATTGTTACCATTGACCGGTACGCCTTGCAGATATAGGAAAAATTCTATATCTGTGGCGGATTTGTACGTTTCTAGGTGAAGCTGGAAAAAAAAATAGCTTTTCACAAAACTCTGATTATAAAAAAGGATTTCGGCAAGAGTCTCAGGGTGTGACAATATACTTGGTAGCGTAGCTCCCTACAATACGATACTCTAGTGTAATAGCCATTGCAACACCATGCTCACCCATGTGGGATTGGGCGTGTAGTAACCGTGATTTTTGAAATCCAAAATCTGAGTTTAAATAATTTTCTGGATTATTTAAATGGTAAAAAAATGGATTATTAGTAGTGCAATTCTGGCCCAAAAATATTGACTTTTGATCGGAGTCTGATCTCGAAAATCTGAGATCACCAGTGCGACTGTCTCGTCGAAACATGAAAGATTGATATTCGCAAGTTTTCGATCCGACGGTCGAATCTTCCGCAAATCAGTAACGAAAAACGGGGCCCACAACTTAAGTATGAATAGTAAATGAATAGTAACCCTGATATTTCGGTCCTCTCTCGATCGGTCGTTGGCCGATTCTCTGTCTATGATCCAAACATAGTAGTATGAGTAGTCGTTTCTAGCTAATTTTGATATTCTGAGCGCAATGACACTGACGGAATTCGCGTTTGGCAACCCTGGTGCATCGGAATGCGTGCCAAATAGTACAAATTGTAGTATTTTATGGCCCGAGAGTTTATTCGAGCAACGAATTAAGAAAGCAAATATGCTACTTGAAAGGTCTCGACGAGCCGGACGTCGTGGCGAAGTCCGTTTCACAATTCGATGAATCGTTCGTCAAGAAATGCGTGAAAGGTGTCAAAAAGTTGATTATTTTTGCGAAAACTTATACTTTTCTTATATCAAATGGTCTAGGGCTTTAAGGTTAGGGTTCTGGCCGCAATTGTAGCTTACAAATGGGAGCTAGGTGTTAAAGAACAAGAGTGCAAGGGTGTAGATGCAAATTTTGGCAAAAACCATGCATTAAGTGTTAAGTGACTCTTGGGGTTTTGTGTGGGGGGATCCGAGGGGCCATACCTGGTTCCAAGGACTCTTCACACTTCCCTGCATGCCTCAGACAAAACCCAGAGTGTGGAGGTGGCCGAGGAGGCACCATCCATTAAGGGCAAACCAAGAGTGAGAAAGGAAAAGAAGGGTGTGCACAAGGAACCCCAACTTCAAGTTTGTGCCTGCTGGAGTGTTCACCTGCTTTCAGGGAGTAAGCCCGAGGAAGCTGGGTGGTTGCGCGACGCGGGCGGGAGAACCGGCTTCTTCCTTTTCTTCTCCAACTCCGGCGAGGTAAGATCTTCCATCGCTCTGTGTTGTAGCACCCGAGACCCTTAGAAGTCGACTCTGTAGAGTCTAGTGATGTTTCCTTACAAGCCCCGAGCCTCCATGCACGGCCGGTTGCTGGCGGGAGAAAGCTCCTCGCCGGAACCCTATTTTTGCTCCGCCGCGGTTGAGCGTCGCAACCACTGGTCCAAACGCCGAAATAAAATTATGGGCTTGGACTGTGGGAGATGAGGATCATCTTCACCAAAATTGGTGGACTTTGGTTCAGGGAGTGAACCACAAACCGAAACCCTAGTTTTCGGGTTATTGCACCTTGGCCGAGCTTCTTGCTCCGGCGCCGGCGTCGCTCCTAGATGCCGGGCACATGGCCAGAAGGTTTCCTGGGAGTGAGAGGATCCCATCCATGCTCTTGCATGGAGTCCATGCAGCCTTGGTGGAAATCCACCATTAGAGGTGGGAAGCTTGGGCCGAGCTTGTGACCGCCGCCGCCGCTGTGTCCTGTCGCCCGGCACAGGTCTGGATTTCTTAGCAAGGATTGGAAGCACCTGTTGGTGCTGTTGGGAGAGGCCCAGAACCCATTAATAAAGAATCACCATTAAAGGGGAAAACCGAGCTTCATCTTGTTCATCTCTTTCTTCTTGTTCCTGGCCAACCGAGGGTGCAGGTTGAGCCCAAACTTGATAGAAATGTTTCTGCAACTTAGTAGTAAGTTTTCATCCATGTAAGAACCTTCCAGGTTCCCTTGTTGCAGAGTTATAGCTTGGGATTGCATGTTATAGTAGTGTGCCCACCAAGTGTTTGATAAAATGCCCCAATGAACACAAGAGTAGATTTAGATATCCTGCAAAATATGAAATTTTCTCCACACCTTTCCCTGAGCTTAATGCTCACTTCAGATCAAAAGTTGTCTGTGTGGATGTGTGTGTGGGGCATTGTTGTAAAGTAGAGAGCATGTGGATTGGATCTCTTTGATCCAGCAACTTTTGGACTGCAAAATGGCAAGCCCCTGTGTGCTGGTACTGTCCAGAGAAGGATGTTCATCTTTGTTTAAGGATGGCACATTCAGGAATTAGAGTTTGGATAATTAGAGCTTTAAATGGGATTTATTGGATCTAGGGCTGTTTTGGGCATTATGGAACTTCGCGACAGTGAGCTCCTAGCTATTTTGGGGTCACTGGACGCGATGCTCACCTTAGTTTTCAGTTTGGTCGAGCCGAAGAAATAAAATTTGCTATAAGCCTATGTTAGTATAGTAAGTCATGGCCCGAAGTTTTTCTCGGGATTCCGTGCTGCTGCAAATTGGTGTCCAACAAGTCGAGGGCCACCTACTGGAGGTGACGGTTCGTCAAAATGATGTTCCGGTAGTTAGAATGAGCGAAAACGGCTCTCAAGTACACGTAAAAATGCAATTTTTGGAAACCCTAGGGGTCTAAACGCAATTGTAACCTCACGTGCTGTCTCGAGCAGTGTGTTCATGATCTCTAAGCTTTTCGTTAGGGATCCAACGGCTCTCGTTGAGCAGAAATTAGTTATTGGTCCGTAAATCGGCAAAATCGTCGGTTTAACGGCACCCCGGTGGCAATTGCGCAATTCGAGCAATTGCGGCGGTTCCGCCTGGCTGTCTGATGTGTCCCAGTAGAATCTGGTTGAGCCAGCAGCAAAGAGTTGATTGCCCGTGTCTCCCGGAAATCTAAAATGAATTTTCGGGAGGGGTATTTTGGAAATTTTGGCGTCAATTTGGAAAAGATCCAGGTTTAAGTAAGAATAGTGAGTCTGTGGTTTGGGTATGTGTGAGTTGTTCCCTGATCAAAACATATGATTCAGGATGGTACAGTCTTCGAGCTTTCTGTTGGAGTCGATAGTTCGCCTGCAGATAGGTGGGTTTATCTTCGATCCGGGCTTTATCATCTCGACCCTCTGGGGTATCGTAATTGGTCTGACCCCTGTTCTTGTGATAGCCTAGATTTTCTTGTTGAGCCTGCTCTTTCTATTTATCAGCATCACTTTTATATTACTATATCTGCTTGATTCATTGATCATTATCAGTTATCAGCCTATATGTTGCCATACTCGATTGATCCTTAGCTTGCTTCCATATATTATGATTTTATTCCTGGACATTTGCCATGCCTGCTTGGTCATTAGCTAGTTTGCACACCTTATTGATTAGCAGTATATCCTGATCCATTGTCATAGTAGTTGTTGATTATATTCTGCATATGATGAGATTCAGTTGGCATTCTGTTGTTGCATCCCTGTTGGGATTTTCCCGGCTTGTTGCCGATTACCCGGTCATTAGACCGTGAGCTTGAGCATTTGCATTATGATCGCCCGCACCGCTGTACTTCACGAACATTGCCGGGGTCGCTCCCCGTGGGTATGTTCTTTACCGGTAAAGTGGTTTGTTGAAAGACCCGTGACCCCCAGCCGGGGTATGTCAGCCAGATTGGTGCCAGGTTGGGCAGTTTCCCTGAGGTCTTGTAGACCAATACGGTGGCTTTGATTGGGTATTTTGTTATCTTACATTGATGCATTGTTTGCATGTTTATCATTATCCTCTAATGATTATTCAGTTCTTGTTCAGTACATATATCAGCATGCTCTTATTATAATAGTTCAGTGCTCTGTTGTTCTCAGCACTATATTCATGATTTTATTATAGCACCATGATATATAACTGCCTTGCCTAATGATTATTACTATCCGCTAGTTATTGTATGCCAGTAGGTACGATTTGCTATTTCTCGGCTCGTCGTGCCCACTGGGATACACTGTCGATGTATCTCACACCCCCTGGGTGACCATTTTTCAAGTCGATCGGGTGCTGGGATGTCGGGACGTGTTGGTGAGATGCCGCGATAGATTTGACCCTGGACAGCCGTTTATCATGTTTATCAGTTTATTAAATGAAATTCAATTTGTAATACGTTGTTGTAATATTTTATTTGTTTAATTGTTTAGTTGTACGTAATTAGACTACTCTGGTATTGCTGTAAAGGCTTAGCCGTGCATATATAGAAAAAGCCCAATTCCAAAGGGAATTAGAAATTTTCTATATATGTGGCGGTCTGTCGCGCTCTGGCTGGTTTTAAACTCTGATTTGAAAAAAAATAAATAAATAAATATTAGACGCTGTTTTTTGGAACTCGGGGTGTGACAGGGCGCCGATTGGGATGCCGTGGGGAAGGCTTATCTCTAAAGTGGAGATGTTGACTATCACGGGACCACGAGACATGTCACAAGCTAAGACTATACCTCACGAACATTGCTAGGTCGTTACATTTTGGTATCAGAGCCAGTCATCAGCCGGAAGTGTGTAGGAGTCTCGACTGAGCCAGGGTCTGAAAGATAAGGTGACGGATTATGTCAAGGGTCTGAATGACGAGGCTAGCGAAACAAGTCTCATTTTGGGCTATGTGTGTGCCTGGGTTGACGAGGACGTCAGGCCTAAACGGGGGGAGTCTGTGACGCCCCCAATAGTCCTACATCGGATGTGAATGGGATTGTGATTGAGTATATAAAAGACATAGACACTAGTATAATAACTGAGCTTAAGTATTTTGGGCTGTGGTTTGGACCCAACGAGTTATTATTACTAATGGGCCAGGTCGTTACATACTTGCTCTGATTACCATAGATACGATATATGTACTTTCTTGGTGGATGTTATGATTGTAAACGCTTTGTGTATTGGGGGGTGCCCTTGTGCACATTGAGGATCTGTGCACGTATTGGATAGGTTTTCGTTGGAGTCCGAGGGGTGACAGTTGTAGTGTGATCCAGTTAGTAGCTCTTAATCATAAACATGACGGATTTGTGAAGAGTTCTCATAATATGACTGGTTGGTGCACTCAAAAGAAATGGGTCCGAGAAGCCGTGGGCTAGGCGGATGGGTTCAAATAATTAGAGCATTTAAAACAGTTGGATCCGAGAGGCACAGGTCAAATTCAGGGGCTCGGATGAATTCTCAAGTGGCACAAATTAAAAGCACATGATCTTAATGTGTGGGTTCGCGATGACTCATATAGAAACTGGAATGACATGTTTTGGAGATAAGTTGGAAAAGCAACGTGATGCAATACTTAGAAAATAAAAAATTGAATTCAAGGGAGCATTGGTTGGTTTACATGTGAAAATGGGAGAATGTTACGAGTTCACATGTGAGTAGTTTCACATCAAATAATTCCTATGAGAATAAAGAGAAATTGGATTGGTTCTTATAAAATCGAGCCAGTTTATTAGTTCACAACTCGAACAGTCGGTTACACAAAACAAAGCAGATTTTAAGCCGGTTCGATTTTATGAAAACTGAATAGGCTTGGACAATAGATCACGATACGACCGGCCAATCCGACTCGGGCTTTAAAACATTTCTTTTGAGACATCATTTTATCATCTATCTATATCTCTATATGATTTCTCCTATTTCTTTCCACGTGGCAAAATTTTCACTAACAGTATGGACACTATTACGATACTAACAATTATATATATAATAACTAACATAGCAAACAAATTAGTTAATAAAGTGATTCGTAGTACTAACAGAGTTAGTAGTACTAACAGAATTAATAATAATATTACTAATTAAATGTTTGTCTTATTCACAGTATGATAATAATTATATGAAAAGATAAATTTAATCTCGCTTCTAGAATGTTAAAAAAATTTATCTTTTCAAATTAATTTTTTTAA
Organism: Tillandsia leiboldiana; assembly: GCA_029204045.2. Taxonomy (NCBI): domain Eukaryota; kingdom Viridiplantae; phylum Streptophyta; class Magnoliopsida; order Poales; family Bromeliaceae; genus Tillandsia; species Tillandsia leiboldiana. The sequence goes on from CM055077.1 coordinate 21,815,206, forward strand.
ATAATTTAAATTTAATTTAAACTCGAAATACTATATAGCAAAGTTTAGATGAAGCCTGTGAATGTCGAGATGTGCGTGAGCACTGTCCTAGAAGCGAGATTGCCCCTCCACGTGCGAGGCTCCGGCAATCACCCCTAACGATACAACGACCATTGTCCACTCCGTCGGCAACGACTCCTGGATGGTGCGTAGCGAACCCAACGTCTTTCAGAGATCTAGCAAAATAGAAACTTAAAGAGGAAAATTGCAATGTAAATCTCAGTGTACTTCTCTGTAAATTAGAGGGGAGAAAATTGTAGCTCAGGTTCAATATCCAAGCTCCCATTCTCTAAGCATATATAAAGCCCAACGGGAGAGAGAGCCCATAGAGGACAAAGTTCAACGGCTAGCTCTCTCGGGCAGCCCACAAGACCCTTCCTAAGGAAGGTCCTTGGGTAGCCCGAGAAGCAAGTTCCCAAGGAAGGCTTTAATGCAAAAAGCAAAAGTCAAAATAAAAATGAATCAAGTCAAGATCGCGGGCCGCCGCCCGCCCGCCCCGGCTCGTGCCCGTGCGAGTGTGTGTGTTTAGGAGAAGTCTTGCTCTCACTTTCTCATAACCAACACAAGCACAAGAGAGGGAGTAAATAAACCCATTCTACCGGTAATGAGTTTTCGATGTGGGACTAAACATCACATGTAGAGAAAAAATGGGTTTGGAATCCCAGACAAAGCCCATTGATATTGGTCTGCCCAGAAAAAATCCAAAGGCTAAAAACCACGAGTTTAAAATTACAAAAACCATATAAAATCCAACCATCTGTGCACGTATCCATACCAACCAAATAGGCGGATCACAGCGTGACAATAACTTAATTTCTACATTTCCTCTATAAATAACAATATATTTATATTCATGCACAAATCTATACTTATAAGGTACAATATTTGTGTAGATATATACTCTTATACATAAGATGCACATTTATCCAAACAGGTACATATTTCAAAACAAGAACTTATACATTTAGGCCTTGATTCAAATGGTTATAAGCAATTCGATAATAATTTATTCGGTACAAATTTTTTTTATGTAATTAAAATAAAAGAGTTTGATTTTTGCTTCTTGAAAAATTTGTTATCCATAATTTATGATTTATAAAATAATTTATTTTATTATTATAAAAAATGAGTTGAAGGTTGAACACTACAACAAAATTATGTTATAGCGATACTTTTAAGTATTTCTAAAATCTAAAAAAAGTGTCGTTGGCAAAAATACCGACACTTATTGTTAGTGTTGTTATATGTGTCGTCGCTAGAGTGTATAGCGATCCCAAAAATATGTCCCTATAACCTAATTTTGGATATAGATGGAATATAGATATGACACTTATACAAAAGTGTCACAAATATGTGTCCCTATAACCTAATTTTGTTGTAGTGAAATATAATTTTTTATTGGAGCTTTTGCTTATTTACTATTTACTACTATTCAAAATTTTCAATTTTATTTTAAAATTATCAAAATATCCTATTGAAACTCGATCAATTCCTATTAGTAGACACTAGATAAAATGGGATTATTTAAAAGATTTTTTAAAAATCAACAAGCGTTTAGGATTTGTCGATTTGAACATTTGAACTCTTAAAAGCAGTTTGTACAACTTATTATTTATTTTAATTTATCAAATTAATTTTTGGGATTAACTTGGTCTATTAATTATGTGGCAGGTTTTTGCTAAATATTAATGAATTAAGCTATGATAGTAGAAGAATAGCATTTATAATTATCGTCCATACATCTATGCTAATATTACCATCAATACCACCAAATAATAAATCTTATGCATCTAAAAGATAAAAAAATGGATAACAAATACTACTCTTGCATTCTAAATTTTCTCTATACATAACCATGTATTTATATATATTTATGCACAGATCTATACTAATAATGTACAATATTTGTGTAGATATATGGACGTATACATAAGACGACATAATCCAAGTACCACTTCATATATTTAATTAGGCTTTGTTAGAAATTGAAATTAGCAATTCGATGGATAATAACTTATTCAGTATTATGAGTTTTTTTAATTTGTGTAATTAGAAGGTAGGAATTCAATTTTATTTCTTAAAAAACTTGTCATTCATAATTGTATAGGATAGCATATTTTGCCTGTAAAATATTTTTATTTTATTATTATAAAAAATGAGTTGAAGATTGAATATTATTTTATTGTGGCTTTTGTTTATTTATTTCTTTCTACTATTCAAATTTTTTTAATTTATTTTAAAATTATCAAAATATCTTTCTAAAACTCAATTCTATTAGCAGCAAGAATATTTTTGTCCTCCACGAGTAAATAAAATATTTTTAAAGTTATTTATAAGAGCATATTAGATATTATTCTGATTTTATTTTCGATTATATTGAACATACTTCTCATTTATAGTTTACAATATATATATATATATATATATATATATATATATATATATATATATATATATATATATATATATATATATATATATATATATATTTCTTGACTTCACTCATTCTATCATAATTTAAAAAAAATAAATTTTACTTTATATTTTTGAAAAAAATATAATTAATTAATTATAGATGATAGGAATTAGGTGTTACATAATAAACTTCCTTCTAAACAGGACCGTAAGAACACTAATGCATGCGACTGTTGACGTGATAGTGAAAAGAGGATATCAAATTAATTCCTACTCAGACCTTTCGTGCTAGTGGAAAATTCAAGACATTTTTTCCACGCTTAGTCGTGTGAGAACCGTAGATGAAGGACATGACTGTTAAGAGGGAAAGAGAGAGACTTGAGTTAAATTTTGAGCCAAAAAAATTAATTGAGATATATGATTTATTAAGGGGAAAAAGTTTTCTGGTATTAGCCTTGAGGCCCCCGCAAATTCTCTGCGAAATAAAAGAAGAAATATCCTACTGGTACATTTTTTTTTTTTTTTTTTTTTTTTTATAGGATGTACATCTTACATCTTATACATTTAATACTTAGGGTGTGGTAAGGAAGTGATTCCTAAAAAATATTTAATTTTTTGATGAATAAAATATAGAATATATATTTTTTTTGAAATGTACATATAGTATTGCTCGTAACAAAAAAGTATGTGGGACGATGTTCTAACTTTCCAAATTAAGACCCACAATTTGGACCCTCTAAACTCTAAAAAAATATTTAAATTTGTAAATTAATTTAAATTAAATAAAAAGTTCCAAAGCAACTATTCAACTTTAAGTTAGTAATACTAACTTAAAATTGTAAAACAACTAGATTAGATTTCGAATTTAAAATTCAACAATTAAATTTTTTATCACTTACGTTAGGAATACTTCTAACGGTCGATATATAACAATTAATAGTTAGTATAATATATAGTTGTCACTTTCAGAGTCATTTTTAAGATAGAAAGTTTGATCTTACAAGTGGACAAAATTATTTAAATTTATAGAGTTTCTGAGTCCTAAAGACTTGCCAATAAGACTAAAAAGTCAAGAAAACCCAAATATTCTATTATTATTTAAATAGTTAAAAACTCTCCAAAAATTTAATAATTATTTAATAATTTGTGATATGGATAGGTTTGAAAATGAATTGGGACCAAAAAAATCAAGACTCAGTGTGAGGAAGGAAGCAAATTAATAAATGACTAGTTAAAGAACCAAAAAAATCAAGACTCAGTGTGAGGAAGGAAGCAAATTAATAAATGACTAGTTAAAGATCCGCATTTCGCGGTGGGTGAAGAAATTTATAGTAAATTAATATTAATAATTAATAAATAATAAATAATAAATAATAAATTATTTATAAAGATAAAAATATTTTATATATTATAAGATTTTTAATTTATAAGTCAGAACATATGAGCTTCATTATTTTGATATAAAACAAAAAAGAAGGAACACAAAAGTACAATTAATACATATATCAATTGTTTATTAACTAATAGCATATCGAAATAAAAAACGTTGACCTAAATTTATTCAAAGCCCTCTCTTTATAAACTTTATGAATGAATATTGACAAGGTATATCTAATGTAAGATGATAACGCTTAAATCATATGTTTTATAATTATTCTACTCTTCTACACTTTTTTTTTGTTTGTAATCAAAAAAAAAAAAATTATAAAAAAATAAATTTCAAATTCGTTATTTGAAACCTAAATTTAAAAGGTATTTCTATATTGAAAAATAAAATAAAAATTCTAATTTGAAGCCTACATATATTATTTAAATTTTAAATTTAAAAAGTACAATTCAAAATTTAAATTTTTAATCTAAATTTCGATGCAGGAAAGTTCGGTGCACCGGGTGTAGGCTTTAATAATTTAAATTTATATTTAAAAAATAAATTTTGACATATATTTTTTTTTATAATTCATAATTGTTAGTTTACTTCTCTTACGTACAATCAAAATTTAAATTTTAAATCTAAATTTAAATTGCTATTTAAGTGGCGGTTCGTAAATTAAACCGTACACCCAGTGCACAACTTCATGGAAGGCAACAAAAGTCAAGCCTCTCAGTGGCTTTTGGGTGGTCGGGAGAAGTTCGGCGCACCGAGTGCACGCTCTAACTTACGAACCGCAACTTAAATAGTAATTTAAATTTAGATTTAAAAATTAAATTTTAATTATAGGAGAAGAGAATTAAAAATAATAAATTATAAAAAAAAAACGTGATAAAATTTTTTTTAATATAAATTTAAATTATTAAACTGTACATCCAGCGTACCCAACTTTTCCGGATCGACCAAAAGCTCCCATATACGGAGAGGATTTTATTTGGTTGCCCTTTCATGTATTTGTATTGATGTATTGATGGAGGACTCATGACTAGCTATTCTCTTCACATCACTTTGTAGGTGATGGAATAATTAAAAAGATGGTAAAATTATAAAGAGCATATCTTAATTATTGATCATTTAAGTTTAACTATCAAATTTTTTAATGTTCTAATTTTACTATCTAAATATTTATTTATTTAATTTGAATCAGCTAATAATTTTTAAATTTTAAAATTTAAATACATCATTTATTTTTTTACACTTAACTAATATATTTTATTTAATTTATCTAACTATATATTTATTAAAATAAGTAATTAGTTAGCTTAAATTTTGTATTGAGCTATCAAATAATTTAAATAAAATAAATTAAAATTTTGAGTAATAAAATTAAAATTTTAAAACGCCAATAGTCAAATCATGATAGACTACAGATCTACTATGTTCTATGCATTTCTACCTTAAAAGATTGGACAACACTGCTAATATGTATGGAAAACGTTAGGTATACGATTAAAAAAAAATTAAAAGTATACATCTTACGTCTTCCATTCCAGATTTTAAAAATTATTTAAAATTTTAGTATCTTAAAAAAAAATAAATTTGAACTTTCTATTTGAAATGTATAAGATGTACAGGCTACTTTGAACTAAGCCCCTCAGATTTAGTTATTTCTTTTTTACTGATTGTTAACTTTTACCTTTATAAATATTTTGTCCTTATAAATAATATTTTTTCTAAAACTTTTTGTATGGTACCATTTAATGATAGAATTTTCTCTACTAGATATTTGAAAGTGATTAGTGAAATTTTCTAACCATAGAATAATTGGGATTTATAAAAAGTATTTCCACTTTAGAAAGTAAAAAATGTAGAGAGACCCCTGAAACTTTATCTCTTTTTGCAAGTAGGCCCTTAAGGCCTCATTTTGCTACCACAATTGCTTTTTATTTTTACAAATAAATTTTTGTATATAAAAAAATAAGAGTGGATAGTTGATTACTTGCAATTCTTTCATCAAAGATAGTTATCTAATAAAAGAAAAAAAAATAATTTGCTTTCAATTTTTTTTAAAATTAATTAATTGTCATTTATTACTTAGCTCAATGCATAGTAAGCTAACAGCTATCATAAAAAAAGAAAGGGATAATATTCTCTATTCCTCCTGATACGGTAAGATTTCGTTTGGTTGTGAGATAAGAGAGAACTAATTATTCCAGTGATAAGTATAAATATGAAAATTAGTTAGAACTATTATAAAAATGTGTTTTGTTGTGTATTAGATTAGTTTATGTATAAAAAAATTTATATTTGGTGTGATAATAAAAAATAAGAGAAATAGAAAATAGTAATGGTATGAAATAACGAAATTGTCCTCGACCATAATAGTTTTTTAAAATAAATAAAAATTTTACCAGTATAATTTTAAATATTTAATTTAAGATATTTATTAAAATTTTTATTTTATTTGTATATAAAAAAAATTATTAAAAAATTTTAAAATTTTGAAATTTTATAAATTTTTAAAAATTAGAAATTTTGTATACAAAATTTGGTATAAATTTATTAAAGTTATTAAAATTTATTAACTTTATTCAAAATTAAAGTTAAAAATTTTAAAAACTATAAAATTTAAAAATTCTCTAAAATTAAAAATTTATAAATGTTGAAAATTTTAATTTTAATTGTCTCAAAAAATTATAAAAATGGGAGCAAAAATTTTAATTTTTAAATTTATATAAATTTTAAAAAAAATTATAAAAAATTATATAAATTTTAAAATTTTAAAATTAAGTTAAAAATTTTAAAATTTGTAAAATAAAAAATAATAAAATATTAAATTTTATAAATTTAAATATCTAAAAATTTAAAATTTTTTAATTAAAAAAAAAGAAAAAAAGAAAAAAAAAAAAAAAAAAAAAAAAAAAAAAAAAAAAAGAAGGATGGAACAAGGTTGGGAACCCAACCTGAACAAGATTGGGAACCCAACCTTGTTCCACCTAAAGTTACTTATTTATGTTTGGGGATAAGGTGAGGAATAACTTCCTTAACCTTTTCTTGTAGTCGTACCCAAACAGAGCCTAAATATATTTTATTTATTCGTATTATTTTTTTTTTGTTTCAAATATATTCTTCATATATTTTTTCGTTATTCAAAAATATTTTTACTGTTAGTTAATGTTAAGTTATTTCCGATCAAAGTTAAATTTTTATCAGAGTTCAAATAAGAAAAATTATAGTGATGATAAAAAAGTATATTTGAAAAGATAAAAAATTAAAATGTTTCTGTTATCCCTAACTTAAGAGCAAATAAAAATAATTGGTGACGATAAAAAAGTATATTTGAAATAACAAAATAGTAATTTTACAGAGAATACAGCTATTCCTAACAATTCACTTTTAGTGAACCATTTGAAAGAATTTACGACGCTAAAAAAATAATTTTAATATTAGTTTTCCTACAGAGGCAAGTAAAAAATTCAAAAAATTTCAAAAATATATAAGCAATTACCCCAAAAAGAAAGGTCTCCCCTCAAACATATATATCAAATTGTATAAAATTAATATTTAAGAAAAAAAAAATAATGATACCAAATAAGATCTAAACATTTTATTTTGGTAATATACCCTCTAAAACTTCATATAATAGTTGGCTCTCTCTTCAATTGAATTGTTAATTACATAGTTATTTTTCTCTTTTATTTTGTATATAATCATATAAAAATTTCAAATACAAAAAAATTTACTTTTTTCTATTTGAATATATAAACACAGAAATACAATCGAAGGCCTAAAAGTGTTTCACGAAAGAATTGGCCTATGGTTGAGGGGTCTTCGTACATTCATTAATTTTTCGGAAAAATGAAATAATCCTCTGAACTTTATCTTTTTTTTTATAAATATATACATGCTTTGATACTTTTGTAATTAGGCCTCAAAATTTTATCAAATAGTAGTTCGGAACACTCTCTTTTCTTAATTCTAACATGTGAAAAAAAAATAATTAAAATTGAATGTAGGATCGCTCTACTCTTCGATCGTCACGCTTAATTATTAATACTGGAAGAGAAAAAAAAACATAAGTTGTTTATATTTTGTAGTATTATAAGAATATACGCTTGTATGATAGTAACTTTAATTGAGGAGAGTGAAATTTATTAAACTATTTGATAAAATGTAAAAGATTTAATTATTAAAATTAATTATTCAAACTTTGTTCGTGAAAGAGTTTGTAATCACCGCAGTAACCAAACCCTAAAGAGGGGTGGAGAAGAAGAAGAGAGTTACAGTGAAAGACAAGGTGGGGAAAGTGATTGGTACAGTATCCAGAGAAGGGAGAGGAGGGATTTGAATTGAAGTAATAATGTTGCTTGGCGGAGCGGAGGTGCTGAGCAAAGCGGGCGCCGACGGGAGGATCCGCCACTGCTACCAAGTTGGGTTGATAGGAGTGGAGGCCCATCTTCAAAGTAGGCCCAGAGAGGCCCATTTAGCTATAATTAGTTATTATGCTTTAGCTATGTAATCCTCATAGTATTACAATTTAAAAACTAGTCCGAATTAGGCAATATAGGGGAATGTATGTATTACAGAGAGATCATGAATAGAACATTAACTTTCTCCCCAATTTTCCCTTCTCTCAGCTCTCATCCTCTTATCCTCCTCTCATCCTCCTCTTCCCCTTTCTCATCTCTATTACTCTCAATTTTACCCAAATTATCCACTATAATTGGGTTACCATCATCCACGCCGCCATACTCATCTCAGAGCAGCGTCATCATCGACGGTTGCGGCGAGTCAGGGCTGTTACATCTTGGTATCATAGCGGCACGATCCCAGGGATTGTCTCCTCTCCTGAACCATCAGGCAACCAGAACCGGAAGGCAACAGATAATAATTAGCAACACAACCAGCTCACAGGCCCTCGAAGGAGCACAATTAACATCACCAGAACCCTCAACAACCGAAGACAATACAACAAACAGCTCGCAGGCCCTCAAAGGAGCACAGTTAGCATCACCAGAATCCTCAACAACCGAAGACAATACAACAAACAGCTCGCAGGCCCTCGAAGGAGCACAGTTAGCATCACCAGAATCCTCAACAACCGAAGACAATACAACAAACAGCTCGCAGGCCCTCGAAGGAGCACAGTTAGCATCACCAGAAACCTCAAAAATTGAAGGCAATACAACAGCCAGCTCGCAGGCCCTCGAAGGAGCACATTAGCATCACCAGAAACAGCTATAAGCAAGACAACCAGCATACAGGGTAAATCCTATTGCTAGCCACGATAATTCTTCCCTGTGCAAACTGAACACCCACTAGGAATGTACCAAGGATTTAAGAACTAGTCACTGCTCCATTGATTGAAGTAGCGACTGAGTCTCAGCCTAGCATCATCGACAACCTTGGCAAATTAATTGTGGTTTAAAATAGGGGCGATGAAGGGTAACCGATTCATGTTCCACAGCAAGAAACTCATTAAAGAAGCCAGAATGGCAGAGGGCACCAGACTAAGTGAGATAAACGAGCACATTCATGCTATGGAAGAGCAGATGCAGCAACTTACTGTGGAGTATAAGGCCCAGCTAGAGGAGAAACTGCAGCAGTTCAACGCCGGCTATAGTAAGAAGATTGGAGTCTGAGCACAGCAACTGGATGAGCTGCAACAAGATAGTCAGCAGAGATTCGAGGCAATGCAGATCGAGGCAACCCGAAGGCACGAGACGACGCTCCAAGACAATGCACGTCGACACGAACAATTGCTCAAACTCCTAGCCGCACAACCTCAAACAACCAGCCTATACTCTGTGGGAGACTCCTCTACAAGCAGTGGCTCATTAGTAATCAAGGAAGGAAGACAACAAGCAAATAACCAACCTGAGGAAGGCTCATACAGGGCAACAATGGAAGATAAAGGAAAAGGAATATTGCCAACCCCTTACAGACAACCAAAGAGACAGGAAGAGCAACATAATAGACCCAACCAACACTTATCTTACCCTCGGTTGGAATTCCCTACTTTCAGTGGAGAAGAGCCGCGAGAATGGAGCAGCAAATGCGAACAATATTTCAGGATCTATCAAATACCAGAGCACCAGTGGGTGGAGGTCGCAACCATGCACTTTACAGGGAAAGCTCACAGGTGGAAGGAGGGATATACCATAGACAAACCAAACATTACCTGGGAGGAGATTGTAGAAGCGGCATGTTGTAGGTTTGGAGGCTCGAGCATAAAGGGACTGGTGAGGGAATTCGACAAGCTGTCATAAGTGAGCACTGTGGAGAAGTACCGGGAGAAATTTGAGGATCTAAGAGCCAAAATGCTACACCTCAATCCGGCGCTGAGCGAAAGGCATTTCATTGAGAGCTACATCAGCGAGATGAAGGAAGAACTAGTGCCCTTCATTGATTTAACTCAACCTACAACTCTGGATGAGGTTTACGAGCAAGCCAAGCTTCACGAACAGGCATTGTCAATTATCATGATAAAGAACAAGACAGCTTACAGACCAACTGGGGGTCCCTACCAAGGCAACAACACACCCAGAATCAATGAGTCAGGGGAAGGAACAAGGGGAAACTACCAAAAGCCCGTTTACAACCCACAACAAGGCATTAACTAGCAACTGTTTAAGCTGCCAGGGGAAGGAACAAGGGGAAACTACCAAAAGCCCGTTTACAACCCACAACAAGGCATTAACAAGCAATTGTTTGAGTAATGAAGGGCCGCTGGGTTATGCTTCAAATGTTGCAATAAGTATCAGCCCGGCCACAAATGCCAAAGCAAGGGGCTGAACAATATCAGTGTTTGACGAGCAGTTACTGCAGCGGGAAAAGGAAGAGAAAGAATATGATGACCCGAATCTCTGCCGAGCTTTCGCAGGGTGATCAGCGACTTCTAGAGGCTTATTCCGTGTGATGGAGGTGCCTGTGTGCGATTCGGACTCAAGGAATTGACTCCGCACGAAAAATAGATCAAGGTTGCCTTTGGATGACTCCGTCGAAAATTGGAATGAGTTTCGGATAAAATGGAGGCTGTTTTTGGATTCAGCGCGGAAAAACGATGAAAATCGGCTATTTGGATGTATTTTTCTGAGTCTAGACGCCCGAGAACGGACACTTGGAAGTTTTCTGTGTTTTCGGGTGCACCGGAGGAGCCGTGGACTGTCGGGGTGCCACGTGGCGGCGCCGGATTGGTCGACGCTGCGCGCGCGGTGGAGCGGTGGACCGGGGAGGTGCCACGTGGCGGCGCCGGATTGGCCGGCGTTGTGTGCGCGGTCCACGCGCGCGTGGGAGCAGAAGGGGCAGGTACGCGGTCGTGCGAGAGGAGGCGGGCAGGTGGCACTGTACGCGGGGGCGCCACGTGGCGCTCGGTGGTTGGCGGGCGCCACCCACCCCGCAGAGCCGGTCGGGCCACGTGGCGGGCCCGAGCGGCCCCGCACCCGCGTGTCCCATGTTCGGGACACGCGGCACGCCCGGAGAGATCCGGGCGCTGCGCGTTTGGGGTCCCGTGTCCCCTATTTGGGGGCCCGAAAGTTTCGGGCGTTCGAAAACATACCCCGAACCTCTTTTTTTCCCCTTTGTTCCTTGGCCTATAAATAGGCCTTCTCTCACTCGTTTTGGGTTTTTTGGAGGTTTTTCGAGGAGGGATTTCTGGCAGAGCTTCTTCACCTTGTCTACTACACTTCCAAGGATTGTGAGAATTTTTGGAGGTCGCGGCATCGACGATTTCTGCGATTCGGCGCACTGCGACGTTCCACTTTTGGTGGCTTCTTCCGTCGCAGTTCAGTCCGCGAGCTCCCCTGGGCTACCCCGATGGAGTTTTGAGCCGATTTTTGTGGCAGCGTGATCACGAGAGGTACGTCTTCGATTTCTGTGTTGATCACATCACTCCGTTTCGAGTTTTTGGTGGGGTTTTCGAGGCATCTTTTGACCCCTTTTAGTACTGCGAGGTGTTGGACAGCGGAGGAGTGTTTATGGGTTTTCTCGGCCTACGTACATCAGAACGGGACGTATAAGGACTCGATCGACATCTACTCTTCGCAAGGAATGCAATGGTGATTTTTCTAGATTTTTTGGAGGACATTTTGAAGGTGATGTTTGGACTTCTTTCGGACTGACTTTACCGTAGATTTGTGATCGTGGGGATTTTGCTTACCGCGGTGTTTTGCTTGTATCTCAGTGACCGAGAGGAGTTTTTGGGTGTTCTTGGACTCGTTGGAATCGTGGGAACCTGAGAATTATTCCCGTTCTGTTTGGACCTTCGATCGACATGCGCATTCAGGTGGGTTGCTTCGTCTCCAGAACCGGTGGACGGTTCTCCAATTCTATCTGATAGAATGCATGCATGTTAGTGTACCAACATATGGTTGAGATGTAAGCTTGGTAATGGTATTTGGTTGAGAAATTGCAAGATATGATATTCATGTTATGCCTAATGGAAACTTGCAAGATTTAGATATCCAAGATTATGATCAATGAAAGCTTACCTAAGGAGGTTTTTCGAGGAGGGATTTCTGGCAGAGCTTCTTCACCTTGTCTACTACACTTCCAAGGATTGTGAGAATTTTTGGAGGCCGCGACATCGACGATTTCTGCGATTCGGCGCACTGCGACGTTCCTCTTTTGGAGGCTTCTTCCGTCACAGTTCAGTCTGCGAGCTCCCCTGGGCTACCCCGATGGAGTTTTGAGCCAATTTTTGTGGCAACGTGTTCACGAGAGGTACGTCTTCGATTTCCGTGTTGATCACATCGCTCTGTTTCGAGTTTTTTGTGGGGTTTTCAAGGCATCTTTTGACCCCTTTTACAACTGCGAGGTGTTGGACAGCGGAGGAGTGTTTATGGGTTTTCTCAGCCTACGGGCATCGGAACGGGACGTATAAGGACTCGATCGACATCTACTCTTCGCGAGACGTATAAGGACTCGATCGACTTCTACTCTTCGAGAGGAACGCAACGGTGATTTTTCTGGATTTTTTGGAGGATGTTTCGAAGGTGATGTTTGGACTTCTTTCGAACTGACTTTACCGCAGATTTGTGATCGTGGGGATTTTGCTTACCGCGGTATTTTGTTTGTATCTCAGTGACCGGGAGGAGTTTTTGGGTATTCTTGGACTCGTTGGAATCGTGGGAACCTAAGGATTATTCCCGTTCTGTTTGGACCTTGGATCGACACGCGCATTCAGGTGGGTTGCTTCGTCTCCAGAACCGGTGGACGGTTCTCTATTTCTATCTGATAGAATGCATGCATGTTAGTGTACCAACATATGGTTGAGATGTAAGCTTGGTAATCGTATTTGGTTGAGAAATTACAAGATATGATATTCATGTTATGCCTAATGGAAACTTACAAGATTTAGATATCCATGATTATGGTCAATGAAAGTTTACCTAAGAGAAATGTTACCCTATGCGTTTGATAGCATGCATGATTTAATGTACAACCTATAGGATTGAGATGTAAGCATGAGAAATGGTCTAGATCATGTGGATTGATGTTTACTTGATTTATTGTACATGTTTGGTGGATTTGAGATCTCGCAGGTTGTAAAATGGATTGTGTTTACCTATGCTAGTTGAGAGCATGTTGAGGGTGTAATGAACCAGAACTTGGTATATAAACAAATGTAAATAAAAATGGTATGAAATACTATTTTTATTGAGTTTAGAAGAGTAAAGGATGACCTGGAAATGAATTGGGCCCAAATCGGGATTAAAATGAGAGATCTAGAATCTTACGTGACAAAGTGGGCCCAGATTGTAAGTGAAAAATTCACTGTCTCGGAAAATTTCGAGAAAATTATGGGAGCTCCGTAAATATGTTTTAAGGCCACAGTAAAAGTTTCGCGTTGATCGGATACCCGGATAGTGAAAACGGGCTCCACCAGCGAATTTGAATACAGTGGGACTTTTGGTGACCCAGAGGCGGTCCAAACTGAAAAATCAAAGTACCATGAGGTGAATTAAATTAAACTGTGGCTGCCCGTTAGATTTGAACGAAAACGGGCGAGAAACGGGCGAAAACGGACGAAATCGGTCCAAAAACGGGTAAAAATGAGCGAGTTCCAGATTGGGCTGTACTTCCGGGTGCCCGAAATTCACTGTAGCTGTGCCCGATTTACGTTGTAACGGCAGGCATGCATTTTGAGGCGGGTACACGTTTCGAGATGCATGCGTGAATCTCGAGACGACACGGATCCCGAGGTGCAGCGCGCGAATCCCGGGACGGGAAGGCACGTATTTCGAGACGGGCGCGCACTTCGAGGTGGGCGTGCAAATCGAGGCAGACATTTATTTTGAGATGCGCAAATCTCGAGCCGCGCGGAGCAAAAATAGGTGGCACAAATCCCGAGGCACCGCGGATCTCGAGCGATGGCGCGCGGCTCGAGGCGCAGCGGCGTGCTACGCAAGGCGCGCAGCTGGAGCGCTGGTGGCGTGGGTCAACGGGGGGCCGCCACATGGCGGGCCACCATTGGTGCCCGCGCGGGCGCAGGAAGCGCCCACGCGGGGGCGCGCGCCCGTGTGGCGCGCGGGGGTGCGCGCCCGTGTGGCGCGCACGGTGTCCCACGCGCGTATGGCGCGCGGGTACCGCGACTGCGTGGCATGCTGGGAAGCGCGCCCGCGTGGCGCAGGGGGGGGGGCGCGCCCAGGCCTTGTGCGCGTCCCCTGTGTGGTGGACCGCCACTTGGCGGGCCCCCATTGGGGGGCTCCGTGTGCCGGGTCTACACCCCCCTTTCCCTCCTTCTTCCTCTTTTTTTCTTCCTTCTCCGAACCTGCGCACCATTTTTCTCCTCTTTTCTCCATTTTCTTCTCCACCCGAGCACGAGAGAGAGAGAGAGAGAGAGAGAGAGAGAGAGAGAGAGGGGGGGGGGGATTTCGAGGGGATGCTGTGACGTGTCGTGGACCTCGCGGAGCGCGCGAGGAGTTCCAAAAAAAGCCGGATGGGCGGCGCGGCGCTGTCGAGGTAAGTCCCGCGTGTTGTTTTGCGATATTTTTGGTACAGTTTTGAGGCTTCCTTTTGGATTTTGAATTTGAACCCATGCCCACGTGCGTGTTAGGGACCGTGTATACTGTGCCGTTTTGCTGCGCGGACTGTCGGGGGCGTTTTGGCGCGTCTCATTTTACGTGCAAGCTCGTGGGAAATGTGCACCGTTTTACGTGCAAACTCTAATATTTTACACCGTTTTACGTGTAGGGTTAAAAATGTGTGCACCGTTTTGCGTGCAACCCTATAGTAAGGTGTGCACCGTTTTGTGTGCCAATGCGAGGTACGTGCTCCGTTTTTCATGCAGGTTGGACTAACGGGTACCGTTTCCCGTGCAGACTCTGATGTTTTGCACTGTTTTGTGTGCAGGACAAGAAAAATGTGCACCGTTTTGCGTGCAATCCCACAGTGAGGCGTGCACCATTTTGCATGCCGATTTGAGGTACGTGCACCGTTTCGCGTGCAGATCATGTTGTCGCTCACCGTTTTGCGTGCCATCGCTAATGTAATGTGCTATTTTGCATGCAGGGTTAGAAAAGACGTGCACTTTTTGCGTGCAACCTTAAGAGAAACATGCTCCGTTTTGCATGCAAACCCGAGGTACATGCACCGTTTTGCGTGCAGGTTGTGTTGTCGCGCACCATTTTGCGTGCAGGTTAAAATGGTGTGCACCGTTTTGTGTGCGGATTTTTAATGACGTGCACCGTTTTACGTGCAGATTTAGTGGACGTGCACCGTTTTGCGTGCGGACTCGAGGGATGTGCACCGTTTTGCGTGCAAGCTCGAGGAAACAAGTGGAATCGCGCGGAGACCAATTGCAAGTGTCTACAAGCAATTGGGGACACCACAAGGTGGGGGATTCTGCCGAAATTGGGTGACCTCTCCCCTTGTTCCTTTTCTTTTCGATCCAGAAGCATGATAGTAGCCTGTTAGAGGCGTTAGGGAATCATAATAGTAGTGGCATGCATAGAAGATAAATATTATTTTATGCTGGATATGGAAATAATTGCATGCGTAGAAGTAGACAGTTAATTATTATTGCGATTACGTTAGGGTGTAACCCTAGGAACCCTGTGAAAGTATAGGGGAAAAGAGATGCATGTTGGTAGTGAGACTTAGGAGAAAACCTAGATTTAGGTTCAACGAGTGGCATGATGATCTAGGAGATACACCTAGATGGACGAGTGGCATTATCTTAGGAAAATAACCTAAGGTTGGGAATAGAGTGTTAAACATAGAGTCAGAGAACTCTAGGTTAAACAAGTTATGGAACTTAGGTGAAAGAACCTAAGGTGAACTAGTAGGGTTAAACTCTAGTGATGAAATAGAGTTAATGCAACCCTAGGTTAAACATGGAACAGGAAAAATAGAGTTAGTACAACTCTAGGATTTAGTGGGTAATCAGGAAAAAGGGAATTAGATCCCAAAGTTAAAGGATTAAATAAATACAACCCTAGAAAGTCATAGGACGTCTGGGTCAATGGACAAAGTAATTTAACTTCAACCTGAGTTAAATAAAGAAAAGGAAAATGGGAAATGATCAAGTGTGGAGACATGAAAGGAAAAGAAAATGGAAATAGGGTTAATAAACTCTAAGTTAGATAAAAATTGAAAGTAACTAGTGTCCTAGTGGCATAGTGCAGTGACATAGTGCAACCTTAAGGGTAATTGAAGCTTAGGGTTGTGAATTGAGAACAAGTAAGAAAAGTGTAAAAGTGGCTAGGAAACTAAAGATATTGCCAAGTGGCAAAATAAGTGGAAATGTAAATGAACAAGTTGTTCAAACTTAAATTGGTGTTAGAGACACCCAAATTATCCTAGAGTAAAGAACTTAGGATAAAAGAAATAAAGCTTAAGTGAAAGCTAAAAGTAGCTAATAAGCAAGACAAGCAAATTGCTCGAGAGAGAGCTAAAAGTGGCTAATAAGCAAGACAAGCAAATTGCTCGAGAAAGAGCTAAAAGTGGCTAATAAGCAAGACAAGCAAATTGCTCGAGAGAGAGCCAAAAGTGGCTAATAAGCAAGACAAGCAAATTGCTCGAGAAAGAACTAAAAGTGGCTAATAAACAAGACAAGCAAATTGCTCGAGAGAGAGCTAAAAGTGGTTAATAAGCAAGATAAGCAAATTGCTTGAAATAAAAGAGAAAAGTAAAAGAGAAGCATTGAGGCATGAATGCTAACGGGAGGGTTGAGCATATGTCACTCCCGGGTAGATGAGTGCCAAGGTGCCTTAAACTCATCTGAACCTAAAGTGTAAAGAGAATGGTTAAAGAAAGAGAATGATTAATGAAAGGTAAAAAGGATAAGATAAAGTACATCGGGCCGAGCACTACGGGAGGTGATGCTACAACCTGTTCTTGTTTGATTGGGGTTGTAGGCATCCGTCTCTTGGAACCCTCAGACCCTGTAAAAGAAAAGCCTAAATGGCTATTGGGAGGGTTGAGCATATGTCACTCCCAAGTGAATTCAAGAATTAAAGCTAAGTTGCCAACGGGAGGGTTGAGCATATGTCACTCCCGGGGGAAGTGTGTGAGCAAGACTAAGTTTCCCAAGTAAAGGCAAAACAAGAGCTAAAGGCAAAAGAAAAGATAAAGATAAAACGGGCGTACCTACGGGGTGAAACGCGGCCCATGTTGGAGTAGCAGGCAGTGTCCCTCTCCCGGGCAGAGACCCGTTCGGGACGTTTCTCCCGTAGGACGGGGTAACACTTGCGGGTGTTATCGGCAACCTTAGAAATCTTATCTTATGGTAGCAGGACTACCGGGCTGGGGCCCGTTGGATAAGAATTTCTGAGGGTTAACTTGAACTAAAGCACCAGGATGTGAAGGAAAAAAAAAAAGAGAAAAATAGAGTGGCCAAGGTGGCCGGATTAGTTTGACCCTATATACAGCGGCATAGTGGCCGAGTTGGTGCTTAGCAGCCTAGTGTGGCTAGACAGAGTGGTGCTGGGTCGATGAGTATACACAGATAGTGTAGTGATATGTATATTGCATAGCCGAATTTTGATATTGAGGATTTTAGTTTCCTAGCACTCTATTGTTATTGCTTCCATTGGACCAAGTGGTGTAGGACACTTTTTCTCGGTGGTTGAACCCACTGGGAACTCGGACGTAGTTCTCACACCCCTTGGGTGACCCCCCCCACAGGTTCAGGTATGGATGCAGCGGTTGAGACGGTTCAGATGCAGTCAGTGAGGCATACGACAGGGGCAAGGGCCCAGCAGTATAGAGACCTAGAGGGTCTAGCAGAGGTATCCCTTTTTATATATTTCTTGAGTGAACCTTGTATGGTGAGGAATATATGTAAAAGAATTGTAATAATTTTATTTGCAAGTTCAGAAATGTAAAGTGTAATAAATTTAATTTATGGTTCACTCTTGTATGTTTTCATTTCCGCTTTAACTGTTTGTTATTAAATGAAAGTTTTAAATCAGTAGTGATTTTTAGTACTCTGATATTGAGCTTCCACATACACTTGTTGTATTATTATGGATGTTACCATTCCTTTCAGGTAGTGAAGGGTCATACCCGATTGGCGGGTCTGTTGGCGTGCCCGAACCGTACAAATTGGCGGACTCGGGGCGTGACAGAGGGAGTTGAGGTTTATTTTGATTAATTTTGGTGATCATGTCTGTTAATGTTCCCTATCTTATGATTCAGTTTATATAAATACTATTATTGGAACTTGGCCTAGCACCCCGTCATATGTTGCATGTTTAACCAGACTAGTAGAGAACCTTCACTTGGGCTAGGTTCTTTTATGCTTTAGACACTCCCACACATTTATTCCTTTCACCTGGACATAGAGTTTCCTCGCCCGGGTAGTGGGCCGAGTGGTCAGGTTATTGTGGGACATTTGTTGCACTCGTGCCTGGGGGCTGAGTGGAGTCTGGTAGCTGAGGTTAGACCAGTGCTAGTGTTGTTGGGAGCCGTTCGGGTAGACGGTGATCCCGGGCCGTCGAGTATCTTCCGGTCAGTGTTGTTAGGAACCGTTTGGGTTGACGGTGGTCCCGGGTCGTTGAGTGTCATCCGACCAGTTTTGTTAGCCCTGAGTTGTGGGTCGATCCCGGCTGTGGAGTATCTCCAGCCTGTGTGTTTAGCGTGGGGAGTTGGATATTTCGTTGGGAGCCGTTTGGGTCGACGGTGGTTCCGGCTGTTGAGTATCTCCAGCCAGTAAGTTTAGTTCCACGAGTTGGTTGAGTTCCCTAGTGTCTCGTGATTTGTGAGAGAGCTTATTAGCTGGGTCGTTGAGAGTACTCCGATTGTCATGCGAGATGTTTGAGGATCTTGAGTCCTTCCATTCTGAGAGTGAGCGTGGATTTTGATTATAGCCTGCAGGAGCCACTTTGAGCTCGACAGAGATGCGCGGATACCTTTACTCGGTGGGGTCGCGCCCCTCGAGTGCCCCGTCCGGAGTGGGCCTATTACTTTAGTATCGCGACTTGTCGACGCCGCCCTTCTAACTAGCCCCTTGTGGGCAGTCATGGACGCCTACGTAAATCCCGTCCTCTTGTGGATGTGTGGTAATAGGTGGGCGCAGGCCTGACTGAACCCTATGTGGCAGTCAGTTCGATTGGGTTGATTGAGCACCTCGTGTTCGAGTGGTTGCATATCTTTTCATCTGTATCACCCATTGTGCATTTAGATAGAGGCATGGTAGCTGCTGTGCTGTTGGACAATACCGCTCAGCCGTGATAGGGAAGGCAAAGGAAACTATTCCCCAAGAGATACATCAAGTGTTGCGCGATTGCGATGATGTGTTCCAAAGGGCTGCCACCCAAGAGGGTTCAAGACCATAAGGTTCCACTGCAGGTCGGGGCCAAACCGGTCAACCTTCGACCCTACCGATACACCCACGAGCAAAAAAATAAGATCGAGGATTAGATAAAGGATATGATGCAAAATTCTATTATCCGTCCGAGCACGAGCCCCTATGCCTCGCCGGTGCTGCTAGTAAAAAAGAAGGACGGTAGCTGGAGGTTTTGCGTGGACTACCGACAACTCAACAAGTCGACCATCAAAGATAGGTATCCGATACCACTGATTGACGATTTATGGGATGAGTTAGGAGGGTCTCGCTACTTCTTAAAAATCGACTTACGGTCGGGGTACCACCAAGTCAGGATGAGCGAAGGAGATGTGCACAAGACGGCCTTCAGGACCCACCAAGGGCACTACGAATTTTTGGTAATGCCCTTCGGGCTAACAAACACCCCAGCTACTTTCCAAGCCGTGATGAATGAGGTATTCGAGCCCTATTTAAAAAAGTTTGTGCTGGTTTTTTTCGACGATATACTTGTATATAGCAGAGAGTTGGAAGGACACGTGGAACATTTGAGGAGGGTGCTAGATGCGTTGAGAGAAAATCATTTACTTGCAAAAATAAGCAAGTGCTTCTTTGGGCAGTCGCAGATGGAGTTCCTAGGACACATAATTTCAGGAGAAGGTGTGGCCGCCGACCCCTCGAAGGTGGAGTCCATGAAGGAATGGCCACAACCCAAAACAGTTAAGGAGCTGAGAGGCTTCTTAGGGCTTACAGGATATTACCGGCGATTTATAAAAGGATACGGGGGCGTCAGCAGACCACTCACGGATTTGCTTAAAAAGGATGGTTTTTCTTGGACTGAAGCAGTAAGGGAGGCATTTGAAAAACTAAAAGAGGTGATGACTACGATGTAGTGAACCGGAATTTTGGTATATAAATAAATGTAAATAAAATGGTATGAAATGCTATTTTATTGAATTTATTGAGGTAAAGGATGACCTGGAAATGAATTGAGCCCAAATCGGGATTAGAATGTGAGATCTTGAATCTTACATGAGAAAGTGGGCCCAGATTGTAAGTGGAAAATTCACAGTCTCGGAAAATTTCGAGAAAATTACGGGAGCTCCGTAAATGTGTTTTAAGGCCACAGTAAAAGTTTCGCGTTGATCGGACACCCGGATAGTGAGAACGGGCTCCGCCAGCGAAATTAAATACAGTGAGACTTTTGGCAACCCAGAGAGGGTCCAAACTGAAAATTTTAAGTACCAGGAGGTAAGTTAAGTTAAACTGTGGCTGCCCGTCAAATTTGAGCGAAAACGGGCGAGAAACGGGCAAGAACGGACGAAAACGGGCGAAACTTGGCTTGGGCCCAAGTTTCGGGCGCCCGAAAGTGGGAATCGGGCGCCCTGAAAGTACTGTAGCAAACCCGGTTTTAGGGGCTGCGGCGAACCGGGCGGCAGTACTGTAGCGAACCCGGTTCACTGTAGCAGCCCGGTCCGGACTTCGATGCGCCCGAAAATTACTGTAGCGCGCCCGAAAGTTACTGTTGGCACGGATCCCGACGCAGTGGCACGGATCCCGAGGCAGTTGGCGGCGGGCACAAATCTCGAGGCAGCAGGCGCGAATCCCGAGGCACGGGCATGAATCCCGAGGCAAGTTTTCGCGCGCGGCGCGCTGTGGCGCGCGGCCCGAGGCGCGCGTGGTAGGTGGGGGAGCGCCACGTGGCGCTTCCTCATTGGTCGCCCTGACCGAGGGAACGGGGGCGCGTCGAGAACCCGCGGCGGGCCTGTCGCGGTGTCAGCGGGGGAGGCCACGTGTCGGCCTCCCATTCGTCGGTCAGCGCGACGTGACGCGCTGACGCGACGCGACACTGCAGGCGGGCGTCAGGGCAGGCAGTAGTGCGGTCCACGTGGCAGCCTCTGATTGGCTGCCACTGGTCCATGGTCGCGGTGCACGGGTCTAGGGACACGTGTCACCCCCTGATTGGCCGCCGCGTGTGACGTGGAGCCATGCTGGCGCGGCTTGGGCGCGTGGACCGGCGGTTGGGCGGTTACTGTAGCCGCCCGAAAACTTTCGGGCGCCCGAAAGGGTGCGCCCGAAAGTTCGGGCTTGGCCTATTTAGGTCCGAATGACTCCTTTTTTCTCCTTTTTCTTCCTGTTGGGCTTCACCCGAGCATACCAGGAGGGGTACGGGCGATTCCGAGGCGGGGTTTTCGAGGGCGCACGAGCGCGCCGCGGACTCCGTGGAGCGCACAAGATATACCAAAGAGGCTAATGGGCGCGATGGAGTCACGACATGGTCGAGGTAGGCCCCGTGTGTCGTTTTTATGGTATTTTTGGCACAGTTTTGAAGTTTCCTTTTGGATTTTGCATTTGACCCCTTTTCCTACGTGCATGTTAGGGGCCCAACTTTCTGTGCCGTTTTACTGCGCAAGTTTCGCGGGCGTTTTGGACGCGCCTCGTTTTGCGTGCAAGCTCGTGGAAATGTGCACCGTTTTGCGTGCGGATTCGGCAAAGGCACGAAGTTTTGGACGTGAACTCGTAAAACGTGCACCGTTTTGCGTGCAACGTTGAAAAAGGAACGCGCACCGTTTTGCGTGCCAATACAAGGTATGTGCTCCGTTTTGCGTGCAAGTTGGGCTAACGGGGACCGTTTTGCGCGCAGACTCTAACGTTGCGTCTTGTTTTGCATGCAGGGCTGGAAAAATGTGCATCGTTTTGCGTGCAACCCTATCGTAGAATGTGCACCGTTTTGCGTGCCAATACGGGGTACGTGCTCCGTTTTGCGTGCGGGTTGGACCAATGCGCACCATTTTACGAGTAGATTCTAATAATTTACATCATTTCTCGTGCAGGGCTAGAAAAAATATGCACCGTTTTGCGTGCAACCCTACAGTTAGATGTGCACCGTTTTGCGTGCAGTTTCGAGGTACGTGCACCGTTTCGCGTGCAGTTCGTGTTGTGGCGCACAGTTTTGCGTGCCGACCCTAATATTGTGCATCATTTCTCATGCAGGGCTAGAAAAAATATGCACCGTTTTGCGTGCAATCCTACAGTCAGATGTGCTCCGTTTTGCGTGCAAACTCGGGGGATGTGCACCGTTTTGCGTGCAAGCTCGAGGAAACAAGTGGAATCGCGTGGAGATCAATTGCAAGTGTCTACAAGCAATTGGGGGCATCACAAGGTGGAGAATTCTGCCGAAATTGGGTGACCTCTCCCCTTGCTCCTTTGCTTTTCGATTCGAAGCATGATAGTAGCCTGTTAGAGGCGTTAGGTAATTATGATATTGATTGCCGGTATAGATGGATTCAGATGAAAAAGAGCAACTGTTGGTTGCCAGAGATAGGGGAATAGTTGTGCATGTGCAAAGAGACACAGAGGAAAAGTGCAACTGTTGGTTGCCAAACATATATGATGAATATGCATGCGTAGAGATAATTATTATTTTATGAATGAGATGAAAATAATTGCATGCATGAAAATGATTAGCTATTCATGATTATGAGCATGTTAGGGTATAACCCTAGGAATCACGTGACATAAGGGAACAACAGTTGTTGGTAGTAAGACTAGGAGAAAACCTAGTATAGGGGTTTGACGAGTGACATCAACTTAGGAGTTATCCTAGGGAGGACGAGTGGCATGGTCTTAGGTGACAACCTAAGGACACTGGATAGAGTGATCAACATAGAGTCAGAGAACTCTAGGGTGTATATGACATGGAACTTAGGTAAAGAGAACCTAAGGTGAACTAGTGATCAGCATAGAGTCAAGGAACTCTAGGACAAGCATGACATGGAACTTAGGTAAAGAAAACCTAAGGTGAACTAGTGATCAGCATAGAGTCAAGGAACTCTAGGACAAGTATAACATGGAACTTAGGTAAAGGGAACCTAAGGTGAACTAGTGGAGTTTGAACTCACAGACAGGATATTAGAGTCAGTGTAACTCTAAGATAAAGTGGAACAGGAAAATAGAGTTAAGTTAACTCTAGGATTCAATAAGGAATCAGGAAAATGAGGAAAGTGGAAAGGATGAAGTGCGGAGACATGAATGGAAAAGATGATGGAAATAGGGTTAATAAACTCTAAGTCTGATAAAATGGAAAGCGGCTATTGTCCTTGTGACGTAGAGCAAACCTTAAGGGTAATTGAAGCTTAAGGGCTGTGAATTGAGAACAAGTTGTTCCAACCTGAATTGGTGCTAGAGACACCAGTTTATCCTAGAGTAAAGAACTTAGGACAAAAGAAATGGAGCTTAAGAGAAAGGTAAAAGTGGCTTGGTAAGCAAGACAAACAAATCGCTCAAGATAGAGTTAAATGTGTTTAATAAGCAAGACAAGCAAATTGCTCAAGATAGAGCTAAAAGTGATCAATAAGCAAGACAAGCAAATTGCTCAAGATAGAGCTAAAAGTGATCAATAAGCAAGACAAGCAAATTGCATAAGACAAAGAGAACAGAAAGAGAAATGGTATGAGTCCAAGTGACTCCTAGTTATCCTTATGGCGAGACCGAGGATAAGAGATAAATTATTGTAAAAAGGCAAAGTTTAAAAGCAAGCTAAAAGTGGCTAAAAAGCATAAAGATAATGTAAATGGCGCCTTCGAATTTGAGACTCGTCAAGTGGAGCAGGACTCCCTGGGCAGTGACCCGTCGGACGAGATACTTTCGAAAGGCTTAAAGTGAAAGTAAAGAGCTAAATGCTCAAAGGAAAGAGAAAGTGATTTGCCAGTGGCAAAAAGGGAGCTATAAGCTCGAATAAGAAAGAAAAGAAAGTGTTCAAAGGCAAAGAGGCTAAGAACTAAAGTAAAAAGAAAAAGAAAAGAAAAGAAAAGAAAAGAAAAAAAAGAAAAGAAAAGAAAGAAAATATAAAGATTCTACGGAGTGAAACGCGGCCCATGTTGGAGTTGCAGGCAGAGCCCCTCTCCCGGGTAGAGACCCGTTCGGGACGTTTCTTCTGTAGGACGGGATAACACTTGCGGGTGTTATCGGTAACCTTAGAAATCTTATCTTATGGTAGCAGGACTACCGGGCTGGGGCCCGTTGGATAAGAATTTCCGAGGGTTAACTTGAACTAAAGCACCAGAATGTAAAGAAAAAGAGAAATTTGAGTGGCCAAGATGGCCGGGTTAGTTTGACCTTATATATAGCGGCGTAGTGGCCGAGTTGGTGCTTAGTAGCCTGATATGACTAGACAGAGTAGTGCTGGGTTGATGAGTATATAGAGATAGTGATATATTATTGTGCATAGCTGCATGTTGATTTTGAGGATTTTAGTTTTCTAGCACTATTATTATTGCTTCCATTGGACCAAGTGGTGTAGGACACTTTATCTCGGTGGTTGAACCCACTGGGAACTATGTCGTAGTTCTCACACCCCTTGGGTGACTCCCCCCACAGGTTCAGGTATGGATGCAGCGATCGCGGCGGTTCAGAGGCAGACGGCGAGGTATACGACAGGGGTAAGGGCCCAGCAGCATAGAGACCTAGAGGGTCTAGCAGAGGTATCCCATTTTTATATTTTTTGAGTGAACCTTATATGGTGAGGAAGTGATGTAAAAGAATTGTAATAATTTTATATTGCAAGTTCAGAAATGTAAAGTGTAATAAATTTAATGCATGGTTCACTCTTGTATACTTTCGTTTCCGCTTTAACTGTTGTTATTGAATGAAAGTTTTAATTTGTAGTGATTTTTAGTACTCTGATATTGAGCTTCCGCATACACTTGTTGTGTTATTATGGATGTTACCGTTCCTTTCGGGTAGGAAAAGGTCTTACCCGATTGGCGGGTCTGTTGGCGTGCCCGAACCGTACAAGTTGGCGGACTCGGGGCGTGACATACGACACCGGTACTAACGATGCCCGATTACTCCAAACCCTTTACAGTGGAGGTCGACGCTTGTGGGAACGGAATCAAAGTCGTGCTTACTCAAGAAGGGAAATCCATCGCCTACCTTAGCAAGGCAATTTGCCAAAAGAATATGGGTCTATCGACGTACGAGAAAGAATTCTTGGCTATTCTACTCGCCGTCTCAAAATGGAAACATTATCTCAACTCCAAGCCTTTTATCATCAAAACCGACCACGAGAGCTTGAAGTATTTATTGGAACAGAAGATAACAACGGCCATCCAACAGAAGGGAATGCTTAAGTTAATGGGCTTAGACTACATCATACAATACAAAAAAGGGAAGGAAAATCTTGCCGCTGATGCACTATCAAGGAGGAGGGAGGAAGGCCACAATCAAGCTATCACAGCCATTATCCCAGCATGGATCACCAAGGTGGCCGAGAGTTATAGGGAGAGCCCCCAAGTGCAACAAATTATCACGGAGCTGCTGGTGAACTCAGAGTCGCAACCCAATTACTCCTACAAGCAAGGAGTGCTTAAGTATAAAGGTCGGATCTATATCGGAGACTCGGGAGACCTAAAGATGAGATTGTTGGATCAGATGCACGCATCCTCTTTAGGCGGGCACTCGGGCATACACCATACTTACAAAAGGATAAAACAAGTATTCTATTGGCTCGGGATGAAGCAAGCAGTGGAAAAGAGAGTGAACGAATGTGTGGTCTGTATCAGAAATAAAGTCGACGAAACACCCTACGCAGGATTGCTCCAACCACTGCAGATTCCGACATAATCATGGCAAGAGATCAGTATGGATTTCATATAGGCACTCCCAAAATCTGACGGTAAGGACACAATACTGGTCGTCGTGGATCGACTCACAAAGTATGCCCACTTTATCTCCCTAGCTCACCCATATCAAGCCCAGGGAGTAGCTAGAGCTTTTCTGGATCACATATATCGATTACATGGGCTACCTAAGGGAATTGTATCGGATCCAGACAAGGTCTTTACCAGCGAGGTCTGGCGAGATCTGTTCAAACTTATGGGAATCAAATTGCAGATGAGCACAGCCTACCACCCACAATCAGATGGGCAAACGAAGAAGGTCAATAGGTGTGTGGAGACGTACCTTCGCTGTATGTGCTTTCAATGCCCAAAAAAATGGCATAACTGGTTGTCACTGGCCGAGTGGTGGTATAACATTAACCACAACTCCTCACTAGAGATGACTCCCTTTCAGGCCTTATATGGTTACCCTCCCCCAACCTATGTTGTAGCTAACATGGAGATAGGAGTAGGACCGGATGTGAAGGAATGGAACCAGGAAAGAGAGAAGTTGAGACACTTGTTGAGAGAGAGGCTCAGAGAGGCTCAAAACAGGATGAAACATAATGCCGACCGATGGAGAGTAGACAAAGAGTATGGAGAGGGGGAGATGGTATACCTCAAGCTCCAATCTTATCGTCAAAGTAGCATTGTGATGAGGCGCCGCACCAAACTCGCATCAAGGTACTATGGACCTTTCAAGATCTTAGCACGCGTCGGTCCGGTAGCCTACAGGCTGCAGCTGCCAGAGGGCTCGAGGGTACACCCGGTTTTTCATGTTTCCTTTCTCAAACGAGGGGTCCCCTCAGCAACCCAAGCCTCACCGACAGTGCCCCTGATGGACGAAGGCGATGGCTTGGTGGTTGAGCCGGAGAAGATCCTGGATCGCAGGATGACCCGCCGAGGGAACAGGGCGATCACGCAGGTCCTCGTCAAGTGGGGGAGCTTGGATGAAGCAGATGCGACTTGGATGGACTACTGGGCCCTCAAGAACCAGTTCCTAGATTTTGATCCTTGAGGGCAAGGATGGTTTCAAGAGGGAGTGAGTTGTAATCACCGCAGTAACCAAACCCTAAAGAGGGGTGGAGAAGAAGAAGAGAGTTACAGTGAAAAACAATGTGGGGGAAGTGATGTGGACAGTATCCAGAGAAGGGAGAGGAGGGATTCGAAGTAATGATGCTACTTGGCGGAGTGGAGATGCAAAGCAAAGCGAGCGCCGACTGGAGGATCCGCCACTGCTAGCAAGTTAGGTAGATAGGAGTGGAGGCCCATCTTCAAAGTAGGCCCAGAGAGGCCTATTTAGCTATAATTAGTTATTATGCTTTAGCTATGTAATCTCATAGTATTACAATTTACAAACTAGTCTGAATTAGGCAATATAGGGGAATGTATGGATTACAAAGAGATCATGAATAGAACAATAACTTTCTCCCCGATTTTCCCTTCTCTCAACTCTCCTCCTGTTATCCTCCTCTCATCTTCCGCTTCCCCTTTCTCACCTCTATTACTCTCAATTTTACCCAAATTATCCACCATAATTGGGTTACCATCATCCCCGCCGTCATACTCGTCTCAGAGCAGCATCATCATCGACGGTTGCGGTGAGTCAAGACTGTTACAGAGTTAAAACATAGAAAAATTTTGTACATATATCCTTAGTTTAATTTACTTAAGAAATAAGGAACCATGACTTTGAGTCAACAGGATGTTCATTGATGTGGCTAATACAATATGGACTCTACCGAGATGCGTGTGGAACGGGGCTAGAAAAGTTATTAACAAATATTATAAGAAAGTTTATTTTGCCATAAATAAAAAAAAAATATTTTCAACCGTACATAAATAAATAGTTGTAATTAATTTGTGAAACAAACTTTTTTGTTCGGTTGAATTGGCTTCGCCTTTGATACGTCAAATTAAATCGTTTACGTTGGATGAAAAACAATAACAAAAATTGTTACATGATTTACAATCACATAAATACGAAAAGTGAAAATAAAAATTAATTTTGTACCATTGACTTTGTATCAAATAAATATAAAAGTAAAATTTAAACTACCAAAGTGAGTGTCGAATATAGTTAATAATATAAAAATATTATTCTTTAGCCGTATAAATTATGAAAAAAATAATATTTATTTTTATAGAATTTATTATAATAGTTGACTTTAAAGTCGTGATTAATATATATACTCTTAAATTAAATTAATACTTTTGATTGCACTTCAAATACGTAATTTTCCAATTGGCTAGGCAATTCCGAGCTTATACTTTGACGAGGAAGTAAACCCTTAGAAAACTTTGGCCATCCTTTTCTACTAAATGATAGTGATTATCTATAGAAGAATATAAATGCGCAGTATGTACGGATCATCCCCAGGTGTTTCGTACTGCCTTCGCTTCTTCTCCGCGTTCTGCGCTCTGCGCTACCTGTGCCCACATGGGTTTCCTTCTTCTCTCTCTTTTTTTCCTCCCTTCTCATCTTGGCCGAGTCTCTCTTCTCTCTCTCTCGCTCCCTCTCCTTCTACAGGTGGCCTTCTCCCCTACGCCATATTCGCATCTCCTCCCTCTAACTCCCGGTCGCCTCGCCGTACGGCCGCGCGGTGCGCTCTCTCCCCTCCGGTTCCCCCGCACTCTCTCTTCACATGGGAGGATCCGTCTCCTCCTACAGATGGCCTCCTCTCCTAGCCCATTTTCGCATCTCCTCTCTCCAATCTCCCGGTAGCCCGCCGTACGGACGCGGCCCGCTCGCTCTCCCCGGTTTCCCCGCACTCCTTCTTCACATGGTAGGAAGCTTCTATGCTCTTCTCTTCCACAGATGCCCTACCCCCTCTTCCATTGTTGCTCGGATGTGATGATGGCCTACGCCCTCCCCCATTGTTGCTCGGATGTGATGATGCCCTACGCCCCCTCCCCCCCCCCCCCCCCCCCCCCCCCCCCCCCCCCCCCCCCCCCCCCCCCCCCGACGCTCCCCTCCTTCTCTCCGCGTGGCGGTTTGGAGGTCCTGTTATTGGCCCGATTGATAGTGCGTGGCCGTGGATCCGAGCCTCCCCGAGCCACCTCCCCCCCCCCCCTCCCTTTTTGGTTTGGAGCCCCTGTTATTGGGCCGATGGATCGGTTGATTGTACATGCGAGCCTCCCCGAGCCGCCTACTATCTTCATCTCTCTCTTGGTTCGGTGCCTTCTGTTCTTCTGCTCAGTAGGTGAAGGCAGCTCTGTGATTTATGGAGGTACCTATGGCTGGTGGTGGCTTCGATGCCTGCCCTCTATACACCTGGGCATCTACAGGCTACCTTCATCATTACTCTGGTCTGTTCATCCTCATCTCTTCCTCTTTAGAATTTTGGCTATAAATAGCCCATAATGCAGGCAGTTATGCACACATCCCCCATCTCCCTGCTTTGCTTAATTTTTACTCTTTATATTACTTCCATTCACACTGATTAGTTTGCTACTATATATTTGTTAAGAAAGGAAAAATGGAAAAAATTTTGAACAAATTTGCTTAATATTTTAGTGAAAGAAAATATGGCAAAAAATTTGAATAAATATGCTTAATATTTTAGTAATACTAAAACACAAAAGAACAACAAATGGGACTGTCCTTATAGAACCAGCGGACCCACTACAAGTTATTATCTTGCCGTAGTCCTTTACCGTACAATTTGCCTTCGCGTGGTTGCACAGGTAAGAGGAATCCATAAAGATTCCGTGGGTTGTTGAGTTGGTTAATTCTGTTTTCTTCAATTTGTTACCTATTGTATGTGTACGATTACATTCCTTCCATTTTGTCCTTTACCAGTTTGATATTGTATTTGGGTTTGGTTCTTTTCTCTTTTAATTTCCACCTTTATTGTGTCGGTCTCAATGCCGATTGTTCAATTGTCGTATAGTAAGTTGTTAGATGAAATAATTGACCTCATGGGGATGGAACTTCGTGAGTGCGCAGTTACTACTGCCGCTGAAGGATGGTTTATAGGATATATAGATCTTCCGATTCCCCATGACGGTGCGATAGTTGATGTCCTACGTTGTTGGGGTGTTCCGTGCTTACAGATACAAGCTGCAAAGGAAGATGCAGCACGTGCCGCGATCTGGAAGATGAAGAGTGAATTTCAACTCGAAATTAAAGATACCAATTATGATGATTTTGTGCTTTATAAAAATTTGTATGATCATTTAACTCTGCAGAACGGTGAGCTTGTGAACCGGTTTAATGATCTGGAACGAGAATACAATCTTTTGAAGGATTGTTACCTCGCAAGTCTTACCGAAAAAACCGGTCTCATAGCTGAACAGGCAAGTATGCGTAGGACAATCGATGAGTACCGTTCTATCATTGATAACCTCCATACAGGCCGTGTCGGTACTACCCGCCGCCATGATGAAGCCGGATCCTCATCCTGAATGAATATGATCTTCTTCTCTTTTTTTTTCCTTGCCTTTTATTTATGTTATATGGTATATGTATATAATAGGTTAGTCGTGGACTTATGTTTCTCTTTATCATGCTTTTCCTTTTGTTTGCTGCCTTTTATTTTTGTTGTATGGTATATGGAACCTATATTCTCTTTATCATGCTTTTCCCTTCAATTTTTGTTGTATGGTATATGGACTTATGTTCTCTTTATCATGCTTTTTACTTTTGTTTCCTACCTTTTATTTTTGTTGTATGGTGTGTGTATATAATAAGTTAGTGTTCAGCTTATGTTTTCTTATCATGCTTACATTGGATTTCTTTTGTTCACTTATATATAATAAGATATTTCAAAAATATGGTATCTACCCTTAACTTAGATTATTCTTGAGTGTTATGCTTTTGACTCTAATTAGTTTAGTTTACATATTTTGTTTATTTTATTCGCACTTCTTTCTAATTTATTTATACATGTGTTGTTATTGTGTTTATCTTTTTTGTTCTGGGCTACGATGATACATACAGAAGAACATCAATTTGGATGGCATTATGTAGAAGAGAAGCTCCACGCCTCTATCTTTGTTATTGTTTTGTTTGGTTATATTGGGCTGGTCATTGCATCGAATCTAAGTTCAAGGGTGGCAAAAAACAAAAAACGTATCAAAGGAGGCATAAAATTTAGATTTTGATAGTTGAAAATCTAATTTTGGCGGGACAAAAGGCTAAGAATGTGTTTGCTGGTTTCCCTCTCTTTGACACAACAGGAAAAGAAAACAAAAAACTGAAATTGGTACCGAATGAACCCTAAAGTTTAGATTTCTGATGTTCAAAGATTGCTTTTGTCGGGAAAGTGATGACTATAAAGTGTTTGTTGGCTTCCCTCTATCATGAGTGTTTTTTGGTTTCGCCTCAAAAGCTAAAATTGGTATCAAATGAGACCTAAAGTTTAGATTTTTTTTTTTCAGAATTTGATTTTGATCTTTGTCGTCCGAAAAAGATGACTATACAGTATTTGGTTTGGTTGCCTCTATGACAACAATGAGAAGGGTGATCTCTATGACAACAAGAAAAACAAAAAAACTGAAATTGGTATCGAATGAGGCCTAAAGTTTACTATTTTTGATGTTCAAAGTTTCCTTTTTGTCGGAATATGGGATGACTATAAAGTGTTTTT
>CM055077.1:21847144-21962078 GCA_029204045.2 Tillandsia leiboldiana
AGGTCCTTTGGGTACATAGAATTGCCATAACAATTTATCATCTTTCCATAATAGGCTATTGTTACCTTTACATGAAACTTATAAATTAGAAGTTTTAAAAACTTCATTTCCTATTTGTATATAAAACTAATCGAAGCCAGTTTACTAATCCTTTTTGGTACTACCTACCTACTCTTGGATTTACTCTTTTCTGTAACACTTATAATAATGAGTGCTTTTCCATGTAAAAAATTATTGGTTTTAAACGAGTGAAAAGATTCTTCTTTAATTCAAAGACTGTTGTGGACTACAGTAACTTTATGATTTGAAAGTGATCAATTGAATATGACTTTTGCTAACCCTCCAATTATAATACAGCTCCTTTCAAAGTTTGCAGTTCTTGGATTTGAAATGAGCACTTCTTGGAGAAGAATTTTGCTATATATTCTCATTTGTGGACTGTGGTTCTTTGTGCATTCTTGGATTAAGGTCAGGCCCGAACTCCTTATCATTTCAGCACCCATGTATGAAATGGCCATCAACTTTTTGATACTAATAATGATTTAATCCTGCTTAGAACACCTACTTATGGTGAATATCATATAGCTTCACATGTTGGCATTTATTTAATTAGCATCATGAAAAATTAAAATGGGCTTATTTGGTTTTTGTTCTGTTATATACTATATATAGTAAGTTAGTGTTGGACTTTTGTTTTCTTTATGACTGTTGGCCTTCTCTTTTGTTATAAGCTGCTCTTTTTGTATTTCATATTCTTCTTCCAGTTTAGTGTTAACGGATTTCGGAAATGTGGCATTTACCCTTAACTGTTCTTCTTGAATATTCATGTTTTCTCTCTAATCAATTTACATATTTTGTTACTTAATTCACGCTTTTTTCCTAATTAATTTACACATTTGTTTGTGTGTGTTCCTTTTTTTTTCCCTTTTTGTTTTTGGACTATGATGATACATACAAAAGAACATCAATTTTGGATGGCGTTGGGTGTTCCCTTATAATTGGAGAATATATAAATACCTCTACTTTAAACTTTGTTGTGTTTATTTTTTTTTTGTTTTGGGCTATGAGATACATACAAAAGAACATCAATTTGGATGGCCTTGGGTGTTCAGTTGATGATTGGAGAAAATATTAAATCTCTTGCTTTAAACTACATTGTTTGGTGGGCATGTTGTTACTTCCTTGTGGCTTCAAGGTAAAATCCTCCGTTGTGTTATCGTTTAAATTTGAGCAATTCTTCTCGTGGTCTTCAATTGTGACAACATAAAGAACCATTATTTGCTAGCACCCTTTGGCAACCATTGTTTTTTGTGACAGTGATGATTCGCGAAATAAATTGTGTCTTTATTATCTACTTTCTTTGGATTGAGTCTCGAGATTATCTGAGCCTAACGATTGAAATGATATTTCAACCTTTCCTATATTTATTTGGCAAAAAAACAGATTTTCGGTTGGGTTTTTGAATATTGTTGTTTGTGTCGTTCTTACCGTGTTCATCGATTTTCAATGTATGACTTTGTTTGAGTTGAATTTCCAAATATTTTCATCAGAATTGATAATTCCTATACTTCTCTACATGCCAACTTTTAATATATGACTTTGATTGAGTTGGTTTCTCGAGGTTCTTAGGTTAAATTTCTAAGTTGTGGCAAACTCCAAAGGTTGTTATCTTGAGTTTCCTAAGTTGTAGCTTAAAATTAACATGAAGTTAATTACAAATATTTGCTTTGAGGGGGGGCATATATATTAATAAGCACGGAATACTATATTAATCTTTCAAAAAACCAAGTTAATGAAAGGAGAACTTGCAAAACTCTAATTAAGTAAAAGTTGAACCTAAATAGGACATGGATGTAAAGACAAACTCCAAAGGGAGTAGATTTGAAATATTATATTAATCTTTCAAAAAAAGCAAGATAATGAGAGGACAACTTGCAAAACTCCAATCAAGCAAAAGTTGAACCTAAGTAGGCCATGGATGTAAAGACAAACTCCAAAAGGAGCAGTTAGAAAAATAGACTTATAAAATTCGAGAGATGATCATGTTGGGTTTCTTAAATTGTAACAAATGTCAAAGGTATTTACCTTCAATTTATGTATGTCTCTAATTAGGTAAAAGTTGAACCTAAATAGGACATGGATGTAAAGACAAACTCCAAAGGGAGTAGATTCGAAATATTATATTAATCTTTCAAAAAAACCAGGATAAAAAAGGAGAATAGGGTGATTCCATCTTTGATTTATGTTGCTGCTTTTTGAGTATTAGAATGGACAAGACATGCTTTGGTGTGTTTTTAAAGTTTATTACACAGCAGACAGTTGTCGGGGATAGCTATTTAATTAGTAACTTTGCTTGAGGAGAATGGCTTATTAAACTACTTAATAAAGTTTAGGGGTGTTTGTACATTTATTCCTTCATATTTTGAAGTCCATTTTAGCTTGATGATATAGAATGTGCAGGAATATAGGATACTTATTTGGTTTAAGAAATAGGACCCATTCTTTTAGCTTTATTGTCTGTATTGTGGTTATTTTCTCAATCAATGTACACGCTGCTTTCTTACTATTTTTCTACTCTTTAAAATGGGGGGGTGCCTATTCATGAGTGCACACGTGATTACTAGAGTAACAAAAATTAAGAACAACGATTCAATTGCATTAGTTTCAATTGTGTGTGTCTATGAACTGCTTAAGCTTCATTATAACAGAGCAGCTAACTTCCTCAACTTGAGATTAACATTCTTTTCACTATTTCGGCAGATTTGAGTAAATTGACTCCACCCATAATGGAAGGACTAGATGTTCTACTAGCAGTGAGTCTATGATACCATTCTCCATTTCGTGTAAGATGGTATTGTTCAGAGTCTATATGGTGAGTCTCTAACTTATGAATAATTTACTTTCCAAAAAATCTAAGCCCTCACCAAGAAAACTGATCCTGATCTTGATGGTAAGGAACATGTTGTGGTAGAATACACAGTTTGTTAAATATTTCTATCTATTAGTAATTTTTCTATTGGTGCAGATAGTTCTCAGCCCCAAATACCTTCAACAGTTCAGTGGTTTAGCTCAAAATCAGCAAAGAAGGTACTTTTTTTCGTCATCATTCTGTCATTTTAGCTTTTTAGACGATAACTTCTCATCTTTTATTAATTTTGTTCTTTCTACTATGAGCTTGAACTGTCTTTTTTTTTTTCCACATATATATATTTGAAGTCAACATTTCTATTCTTTGTTTGGGCTATGGACAAAAGCTGTTTTTGTTCAAATTTTAGTGTTTTATTGACCAGTTTCCATTTTTTAAAAACCAAATTTAGCTCAAAGAATATGTTATATGTCTTTGTCCATATATATATAGTATATTATATATATATGTGGAAATCAATATTCTGCTCATTTGTTATGCTTTTGACAAAGCTAATTTTGTTCAATTTTTTCTTTTAAATGATAGGTTTCCATCTTTAACTGATGCCGTTTAACTCTTTGTATTCCTACTTCGTTTGTAACTGCTGACCTCTTCCATCTGTGTCTATGATTCGCTATGGTTGCCCGCTCATTACCTCCGTGTTTTCCAGAACTGCCCGGCATGGCGCTGTCGCTATCTCCGCTATTTCCTGACTGAGTTGTTGGTGCGGCATTGCCTTTCGCGTGCCTTCTAGGGTTACTTGCCGGTGGGTTTTCCCCTCCCTTCATGGTAGGATCGGTGTGCTTCCATGCAATGTGGCCACTCGCAGCTCCCCGAAGCGTCGCTAGATGCGTTCTTTGGTGTAAAACACCAATCATTTAATAATGCAAAAGTAAATGAGGGATCCAATATAGATCACTATTTGTATTGAGGCACTTACCATCCCATCTGCAGTCCAAAGAAATGAAGGATTCATTTAAAGGCATGGCCGGTTGATTATCTTACTGATAATCGTCGCAGCCTTTAAAGAGTATTCATAGTTGTAGGCTGGTTTTCATGATGGGATTTTGCATTCCGGTTTTCGATCCAATTTTTTCCTTCCCTCAATAAATCTGTTGATTTTATTTCAAATTGGGGATTTTTTCCCACTTTCTGTTCTTTTACTTAATATGTATTCCTCTCTTTTTTCCTTCTTTGTTTCCCCTCTGTGATGATCTTGCTCTAAAAATGGACAGATTTATTTTTGTCGGTGCAAGCTGGAACTGTTGGGTAAGTATCATTTACTCCTAACCTTCTGAGGCATGGTGGCTGACTGGTTTTATACGATCGTCGCAGCCTGTTGGCATTGGTTGGATTTGCTTGACTATTGCATTACCTGTTTGCACTGATGGAGTAGTTTGAGTATTGCGCCGATAACTATAAATTTAAACCAAATTATAAGAGAGCAAGAACTGAGCCTATTATTTGTATAAGTATGATTATTCAAGAGGTATTGGTGCTGATTGTAAGTGTCTATTTTGTTGTTATCATACTTAAAAGAAATTCGTGGTTAATGTTGTATTTATAAGTTGTTTTTTTACTTCTCTGTGACTTTATTTCTGATCCTTTATTCCTCTTTCAGTTCCGGTTGATTATCTTACTGATAATCGTCGCAGCCTTTAAAGAGCATTCATAGTGTAGACTGTTTTCATGATGGATTTTGCATTCCGGTTTTCGATCCAATTTTTTTCCTTCCTCAATAAATCTGTTGATTTTATTCAAATTGGGGATTTTTCCCACTTTCTGTTCTTTTACTTAATATGTATTCCTCTCTTTTTTCCTTCTTTGTTTCCCCTCTGTGATGATCTTGCTCTAAAATGGACAGATTTATTTTGTCGGTGCAAGCTGGAACTGTTGGTAAGTAATCATTTACTCCTAACCTTCTGAGGCATGGTGGCTGACTGGTTTTATACCGATCGTCGCAGCCTGTTGGCATTGGTTGGATTTGCTTGACTATTGCATTACCTGTTTGCACTGATTGGAGTAGTTTGAGTATTGCGCCGATAACTATAAATTTAAAACCAAATTATAAGAGAGCAAGAACTGAGCCTATTATTTGTATAAGTATGATTATTCAAGAGGTATTGGTGCTGATTGTAAGTGTCTATTTTGTTGTTATCATACTTAAAAGAAATTCTTGGTTAATGTTGTATTTATAAGTTGTTTTTTACTTCTCTGTGACTTATTTCTGATCCTTTATTCCTCTTTCAGTTCTCGGAAGCTTTTTCTTCCTCGGTGTTGATGCGTGCCTTTACTGTGGAACATAGCCTTGGTTGGCTGTGCACAAGTTAGTATAAGTTTGATTATTCAAGAGGTACTGGTGATGCAGGATTGTGGACTGGAGCCTGATTTGGTTGCACTTGTGAGTGCCACGCTAAATGGTGTGAGTATGTTTAATCTGGAGAATCAGATATGTGGAATACAAATGACAAGCCAGATAGGTAGATTAGATTTAGAAGTTTATACTGATTTAGTTTAGTTAGAGTTATTGGTTTAAACTATGAAAATTTGAAGGATATGCTAAATGGTGTGAGTATATTTGATCTGGAGAATTTCCTTGAACTTTTTCATTTTCTCTTCTCTTTCCACTATTAAGACAATTATGATTTATCTTCTAATGTAGTTCATTTAATGTCCTTTCTTGCATCATTAATAGATTACCCATAAGAATTCATCAAGTTCCCTAGAAAGGAAGGATAAAATAGTGGATTTGCATATTAGACAAAAATATGCAGATTTGCGTTGGTTCAGTATCTCGCCCTCGCTTCCCTACGCTTCGGATGCCCTATTTTCCATGGGAACCAACGTGGGTGGCTGCGAGGTGAGGAGTTCGTACACTGAGCCACTTTGGGTGCCGCGGGGTTTGCTTCGTACACTGGTAACGCCCTCCTCTCCCTCTCTCCCTCTCTCTCCCCCCCACCCCCCTACGGTTTGGAGCCCCTCTTATTTACCCGATCGGGTAGTTGACTGTTGCTGTAAGCCTCACCGAGGCATCTACCCGAGGGAATGGGTGATTGTGGCTCTAAGCCTCACCGAGGCAACCTACATGCTACCTTCATCTCCCTCTCGGTTTTGGTGCTCCCCTGGTCTTCACCGCTGGCCCTGTACACCTGGCTATCTTCATTTACTCATCTTTAGAACCTTGGCTATAAATAGCCCATCATGTGGAGACCCAGGCACGCATCTCCCCTCTCTCTACTTTGCTTAGTTTTTACTCTTGAGATTCCTTGCCCTATATACTGAGTTTTTGTTCCTTGGCTTAATTTCTTAGATGCAATATGTATATAATTTTTACTTCACCGGAGGGACACAATTATTTGAAACTAAAAGAACACCTTGAAACAGAGAAACTTAGTAACAATTTCCAGCCCCTAATTGAAGAAATATCCATTCCATCAAGTACTTATAAAGATATGTGGTTTTTTTGAGTTTCATTAGATGTCCCAATTCATTGTTTTCCCTTAAGTGGTGTTACCTTCGAAAAACTCTATCCCTGAAGGATGAAATCATATACAGGGTTGACTTCACAGAAAGTAGGTTATCTTAATACCTATTGGCCCCCTTGATTTTCTAATACTCGAAGTGGTTCTTTCTTAGTCTTTGCATCTCGAGTTACATAACATGAAAGTTGCTCCACGGAAGTTTCAGGATATTTTTAGTAATATGAGGAATGAGGTATGAAATTTCAAGATATTTAGGATCAGAAATGTCCATCCTCTGTCTTAAGAAGTGAAGGTCTATAAGAGACTCCAATCGATCTACATTTGGAGGTCTTCTTTATTTACAGAAATTTAAGCCCATTGAGCTAAACCATACCTAATTTTGAGAAAAATACAATACAAAAATGGTGTTTTTTTGTTTGCATGTGATGATTTACAACGTGTATATTTGGTTTCTTTGTTATTGCTTTGACTGTTCCTTGTGAGCTCGGGTGTTTGCTATGATGACCTTCCCTTTGGATAACGAATCTTTTGTTGGATCCTATTCGGTGGTTCGTGTTGTCCTCATTCATAGTACAGTGTATATTTTCGAACTCAATTTTCGAATTTATTTTGTCCAACACTGGTAAGCAAAACGTTTTGAAATTTGTTTCTTAATTAATGCCACGCACACCTCGGATGGCCTGCTTCGCAGGCAACCGGTTGCTCTCATTTGTATTGCAATTTATATTTCAGGTCTTAATTCTCTTTTCTTAATTCATCCTACACTGTTAAACAAAAAAATTTTGGATGAATCAAATGATGCTTGATTAATAGGGAAGTCTGAGCAATATGTATTTAAGTTCGTCTTCGGGTTTTTCACTTTCTTTTTTTCTCTTTTTTTTTTTTCTTTTTTTTTCCCTCTGTGCTATATGTATAAATAATATTTAGCACAAATTTGGTATTGTTTAGCCTTATTTTTTTCAAAATTTGTTCCTATCACTTTTTGTTCTTGAATTGAACTTGAAAAGTTTATAGTTTTTAATTGAATTCGTGTCCTTTTACCCATACCCAAGTAAGAACTTTAAAGAGGTAAAAAAATTAAGAAAATAAAGTTGGTGCATGTTATATTTATGTAGACCAGATGCATGTAAATTTATTGAGGGACACATGTCGCCTCTACACGCATTAAGGTGACCGAACTTTTTTTACTGTAATGTAATCAAGGTAACCGAGCATTTTTTACTATTGCCTTAGCCATTTGTGTTCTTTTTTGGAGATTGCTTTGTTGAACTAATTCCTGTCTTTCAGTTTGTTGGCATCAATCCTATAATCAGTTTTTACCCTACTTAGCAAGCATAATTATGAATATCATATCTAATGTTGATTACAGTTTGCAGGTTTTCAGTGAGCAAAAGTTGCCATCACTTTATCTTTCTAAAAAAAATAAAATAAATACCTAAGAATTAAGTTTTGATAGCTGATTTGAGGTATGTTATGCTGACTTTCAATTTATTCATACTATCATGTAAATTTCACTAATTTCGTTTCAAAATTCAGCATGAAACGGTATGCTTCCGCATGATAAATGATAGCATACTTTTTGTATGCCTCTCTCTTACTTTTTCATGTTTAGAAATCAAGGCGGTTCCTATAATTTTCATTTAAAGAAAGAATCCTTCCGGCACACTTAAAGATAAGAAAACAAATACATATTTTATGCACCTCTCATCTCTAATTGAAGAAAATATGTCTTTTTTGTACACTGCTTTACTTTGGTTCTTAATGTGTAGGAATCAAGGATGGAACATGATACCTATTTGTTATGCTGCGCGGCTTTGGTTCTTAATGTGTGGAAATCAAAGATGGAAAGCAAGCCATATGTATTTTCCATGCACATCTATGTGAACATGTTGTAAATAAAAAAAAGGATGGTGTGGTATTAATGTGTGGAGAAGATGCATCTCTGTGGTATTTCAATTCTTAATATATGTCTCTTCATTTGATTTTGTTTTGTTCTCAGTTTGTATTGTTATTTGCTTTTTTCTTTTGTTCTCCCTTAAATGTAAATATAATTGCCCATCTTTGATTATTTTTTTGCCCACCAAAAAAAGCTTATTATTTTGGTGTGTGTCTCTATTTGGAAATATTACTGCACTTTTCCGAATGTGGAGTGAACTCTATTATCAATGTGTAAATTTAATTCATTTTGTAAGTTTGTAAGTTTCCATATGTATAGTACATATTATTGTAGTTATCAAATGTAAAGTGGATTTTACTATGAAGAATTACTTTGCTTTTGTAAGTTTATAATTTTCATATGTATAGTGCATGTTACTGTAGTTTTTAAATGTAAAGTGAATTTTATTATGAAGAATTACTTTGTGATCCAAACTGCTTTTACTGAATTATAACAGTTTTTTGCCATACTCTATTTCAAAGTGGTATTTCAAAAATTGGTCATACTCCTTTATGGTCAATTAAATATTTATGTTATTTTTTCATCATCACTCAAATTAAACCTTGCTTGCTTTGCATTGAAAATTGTATTTTTGTTGCTATGTTTTTCCTTTACGACTAAATTTGTTCCCTCAAATTATTTTTTGAAGTTCTCTTTCAGTTTTCTGTAGCATATCCACATTATTTTTAATTACATGTAATGCAGCGTATAACATGAAAAATAATATTTGTTGAACAAATTAGACCCGCGGCGCAGCGCGGGCCTTCACTAGTTATCAATAATTCTACACCAATTTTCTCTCAGATGTTAATTCTATCGCGTTACTTTCACGTAAAAAACTAAAGATTTTTTTTTTTATATATATAACACGGCAATAGCACCATATTGAACGGAAAGAATAAAAAAAAAAACAGTGTTTAATTATATAACAATTAACTACTTCAGGTAACTAATTGGTTTAGATATTTCTGACGGCTAATTTGGTTCTAATGAGTTATCAGTACGAACAGACTCATTAATTTAAGAATTGTTTGGTTTGCGTTATATACTATTCTTACAAAAATTTAAAAAATTTATACACATAGTAATTGTTGGAATAAAATTTAAAATTCTAAAATTCTCAATATTATTTTATTATCAATTTTTAATTTATTTATTAAATTTATTCTCATTTATTAATTTTTAATTGATTCTTAATTATTGTCATTTAATTTTTTATTTAATTTTCAAACGTTTCTTTTTCACTAATTAGCCTCTCTCTCTCCTTAATTAATGTGATGGAAGGTTACATGCACACCTATAAATACTATACTATAGTAGGGTGTAAAGTAAGAGTAGAGAAGGCTTTTCTTTTTAGATATGTGAAAAAGAAAAAGAGAGGAAAAGAATTTGTTTAAATTCTATTTTAATTTTATTTCGTTTTTTTAATTGTTTTTATTTATCGGGTGTTGAAAAAAACTTCGTCAACCTCTTCCGCGGTCGTGCTCGTAGAAAGTGAAGTTCCGGTCGTACCTTAGGGTGGTATATCCGATTAATCCGCACGAATGATGGAAATACGCCTTAGGGCAGTACCTCGCACGCTTCCGGATCAATTTTATTTTGGTTTTTTTTATATACAATTTCTGAATTTTTTTCATAGCGATTAAAGATAAGTTCTGTCATTCAAATTTAAACATAATCTATTTACATAATTTAATCACAAACAGATTTAGTGCGATTATTTTTCTAATAGTAATAAAATTACTTGATTCGTTCGGTTTGTTTTTTAATAAATTTTAAAATAGAATTGACATTTGTAATATGAGAAAATCTAGACCTGAGCCAAATTAATTTATTGTTGGAACAAAACCAAACCAATGTTTAGTTCTGCATTCGGTTTCAGTTATCCTGTACAAAATAATCACGATATAAAAATCAAAATTGTATCATCATAAGAATTACATACATAAAAAGTTTAGGGGCAATTTTTTATATATTCCTAAAAATTTTTCTTTTTTTAAATTTACCCCTCTTAGAAGGCTAATATTAAAACTATCCTTCTTACATTCCAACTTTTTTTCTAAAATACCTCTGAAAAATACCCCTGAAGTTAAACTCTGTTAGTGTACCGTTTGCAGCTGCCGTTATTTGTGTGAAATTACTATTTTGCCCTTTCAAATATATTCTTCTACCATAACCAACTTTTTTTTATGTATCCTTAAAATTTTCAATAGTTTTGATAGATAGGGACAAAATAGGTATATCTGATAGTTTTCAACACCGATTATTTTTTAACTCTAGTTTAACCCTAGTTAACTTAACAAAGGGAAACGGTAGGGGTATTTTTAATAACGGTGGAACATATGAAGGGTATATTGAAAAGAAAAAAATAAGAGGGATAAATCAGATATTTCTTCAGATTTCAGGGGTACACAAGACAATTATCTCAAAAATTAAAATAGGAGTATACAAATTTGAATACTAGCTGCGAAACGAGTGTTGCGTATGCATACAGAATCTCCTATACATAAGATTTTTTAATTAGCGGATAAACTAAAAATATGAGTAATATTACTATTCCATTTTTAGCTTACTTTGGTTAAAAAAAAAATGTCAAATTAAAGTTTTATTATTTTTATCATGTCTCGAGTATATGTTAGAATTCGGGCTCGCCAACAAATCCGTTACATACACGAAAAATTTCGTTCACACGAAATGTCAGCAATCTGCTCAAGTACAAAAGCTACACAGCCAAAGGGTAACAAAGCTTAAACTAAACATAACTAAAAACTATCTTGTATATATATATATATATATAACATCAAGAGTAAAATTTGTCATCTCTCAAAAATATACAATAAATTATGAAAAATGCTACTTGTATACCCCCATTTGGGGTGTACATCACACACCTCACCCATCTAATGGATGGGGTGTGATGAGGGGTCACTTCACAATTTGTGAAGTGACCCCCCCACCCTTAGATGGGTGGGTGTGAGATGTACACCCCCTTTGGGGGTGTAATATAGCATTGCTCATAAATTATAACCCAGCTAGCACTGTCAATCTAATATGTACAATTAGTCTCATCAAAAACTAATAACTAGGTCCTCCGCTAGCACAGTTCTCAAGTACTGATCCCCTTACCTCGATTAGTAGTGACAGAAGTGGAGGGCTCTGTAAGAAAAGATCAATAATAGAGGGCATGAGAAATACTAAAAACCAACAGTTCTCGGTGGGTATCGTCATCGATGACAATAACTTGGGATGTCTTCCCTCACACCGCAGTTGACACTGAACAATGTTATAGTATTTGTATCGGCCGCTTCTCTCATCGACCGACGCCTTCACCCGATAATGTGCCGCGCGCTGGGTGCCTCTGCTCTTGGGATTAGTCTTGAACGAAGCGCAAGTCACTTTTCGTTGACTCGGGCTCTTGTCGGCCAATACCTTTAACCGATGATTGATGCCACGCGTCCCTCTCTCTCGTGGCGAAAAATTCTGGTCTCAACACATTTATACAAGATTATAAATATATTTTGTTTTGTGGTCAATCTGATCAATTGTCTCTTTTGGTTATAAATAATTGCTCACAATACTTGCTTTGTATAATTCTGTTTAGCTTCGTTATAAGTTGGTGACCCTTCTTTTGTTGCTTGATGTTATCTATTGTAGCAATTCACACATACCTATGTTTCAAATTCTTTGTTCTTCATCAAAAACTATAGGTTTAATAGGTATAGGCGGTAGTATTGTGGCAAAATTTACGGTAAATGGCTGGTGCAAAATTTTCTTTCATATTTGTGTTTATACTTTTCTTCTACATTTCGTTCTGTTTGACATTTCACATGAGTTTTTTTGAATTCTACATGTATATGTATATGTATGTATTATTCATTCCTTTTTTGTTTAAATTTTACTTACATTTTCTCTCAAATTCTTCTCTAATATCCACATGTACATATTACCTGCATTTCCAGTTTTGGTAAAAGAAAGAAAGACATGAATGTTACTCATGAGCAGAGTGAGGAAAAGAAAAAGGATGAACAAACTACATGAAAAAATATATATATATCCGCAGCATAGCACGAGTTCATCACTAGTATATATATAAAGAGAGAGATAGTTCATGCTTTTAAAAATATTAAGTATTTAGTACTTACAAGTTTTCTATCGTTAGATTTTTTTTTTTTTTTTTTTTTTTTGACTAATTTTATTTTTTATATCATACTATTTCACCAGTCATTCACTAAATTCTTGTGAACAACTATT
This sequence comes from Tillandsia leiboldiana, assembly GCA_029204045.2. Taxonomy (NCBI): domain Eukaryota; kingdom Viridiplantae; phylum Streptophyta; class Magnoliopsida; order Poales; family Bromeliaceae; genus Tillandsia; species Tillandsia leiboldiana. The sequence continues at coordinate 21,859,719 of CM055077.1, forward strand.
ATTCTAATCTTACAAATCTACATCCAAAGACCGAAAACTCATAAACACCAATAACTTAGTGGTTTAAAAAGTATAGAAACTTAATTTTATATATATATATATATATATATATATATATATATATATATATATATATATATATATATATATATATATATATATATATATATATATTACATAGTTCATACTTTTACAAAATGATATTTTTTAAAACCAACTCATACTGATCTAGCTAGTTCACAATGTCCTTACAGCGATCACGTATCTCCTCGATAGTAAATAATTTTGAAAAAAAAAAATTAATAACAATAAAGTGAGAAATTAAAATAAATTCATATTAGTGACGAAATAGCGGAAAGTAGCGCTCTATGATGACTAAATTTTAACTAAACTGATAAAGTAAAAAGTAGCATTTCAAAGTAGCTTTATTTAATTTTTACTCTACTATTTTAAGTTTTTTTTTTTAAAAAAAAAACTTACTTTATGTTTTTTTTTTTATATAACATAAAAATTAAACCAAAAATGACAATTTTTTCGATAAAATAAATTTTAAACTACAAGGAAGCAAAGTGTGATATTTTGAAGCAAGCACATAGTTGCAAAATAAGAATACGTTGTACCAGGGCAGAAGGCAATCAACTTGTAGTTTAGGCAAAACTGAAAGTGAAAGCAAACCCGGCATAACCCCTCGCGACAACCCTCACCCACAAGCTTCCTGCTGGTTTTTCTTTTGCGTTTTGGTGGGATCCAAATTTTCTTAAGTCTGACAAAATCAAGAATTTTTAGTGCTCCATGAAAACAACATAATCCGCCACCAAATTTTCAACAACAAATTGCCACATAATTACGAACTAGTGTTGAGTCAGGCACTTTGTGACGGGTAGATAATATTTTAATTAATTAAAATATATAGTTATTAAAATTTAAAAATTTAAAATTATAATTAATAATATAAAAAAAAAATCTTTAAAGTAGTCTTATTTATTTAATTTTTAATATTTGTAGAGTTAAATTATTTTAATAATTTTATTTAAAAATTTAATTAAGGGTAATAATTTTATAAATAAAATATTTAGCCAAAAAATTAAAATTGAAGAAATTATTACATACACCCGTGTATATTAATTCACCACACATCATAATTTATATTAGATGACTAATATTTTAATATTAAATTTTAATTAAATATGTGTGATCTACAAAGTCTAATAATTTAAATTATATTTAATAAATTAATTTTAAAATATCTATAAAAGAATTTTAAACACGTGGTGTATGTACACATACACTTAGCGCAGACAATGTTTAATGGAATACACTCATAATTTCAAGAGAAAAGAAAATTCTTACTTTGTGCATGTTGCATATTAATATTTCATACACCGCATATAATATAAAATAATTGATAATTTATACTATAAAATATAATATATTATATTATATATAATATAAAATATTTAAATAATTTATTGTACTTTATAAAAATTTTTAAATCTATATTTTAGAGTAAATTTATACGGCAATGAATGCGTACAAAATTTTTATTATCTAGGTCAAGAGTTCCTAATTCCAAAAGAGATGTTGAGGCCGTATATATTATAATAAAATATTTAATAATTAATATAATATAATATAATATAATATAATATATATATATATATATATAGGAAAATGCTATGTGTACACCCCTTTCGGGGTGTACATCATACACCCCACCCATCTAAGGGTGGGGGTGTGATGATGGGTCACTCGATGTGACCCGTAAAAAGTATCGTCACCATTAAAATGGTGGAGGTGTATGATGTACACCCCTTCGGGGTGTACAGGTAGCATTGCTCATATATATATATATATATATATATATATATATATATATATAGAGCAACGCTACATGTACACCCCCAAAGGGGGTGTACATCTTACACCCACCCATCAAAGGGTGGGGGGGTCACTTCACAAATTGTGAAGTGACCCCTCACCACACCCCACCCATTGGATGGGTGGGGTGTGCGATGTACACCCCCAAATGGGGTGTACAAGTAGCATTTTCCATATATATATATATATATATATATATATATATATATATATATATATATATATATATATATATATATATATTATATAAAAAATTTAAATAATTTATTTTTTATTAAAAAATTGATATTTATTAAATATTTTAGAATCTGTCTATGTGTAATAGATGTATTAAAAATTAAGCAATGCTTGGAGTGTACATTCTACAACCCACCTTATCGTGGAATAGATATTTCTTCACTTGTCCTATCGATATGATGAGTGAAATTCATCCTATTCAGAATAGAATGGGTGTAAGATTTTTTTTTATTTTTTATTTTTTATTTTTTTGACATGTGACAAATTTAAGTAACAAAATGCATCTTTCCAAAAAAAAAAATAAATAAATAAAATACACTCATATATATACAGTATAAAGTACTCCACCCTCCCCACCAATACCAGCGCCGTACTAAACAGACTCCAAATCCCCCTCTTCATACTCGTCGATTAATTTCCCATCCACAGTCCCCCCAATTTCCCCCTCCTCTCCTCTGTTACCAAAATTCTCTCCCATATCAAACCACTCGCTAAAGGAAAAAATAAATAAATAAATAAAAATAAACACGATGATCTTTCGTCTTCCCGGCGTCCTCCTCACTTTCCTTTCCATACTTACCGTTACCTTCTCCTCATCCGATGATTCCTCCGTAGTCAGTTGCTCATCATCCGACACGTGCGGGGGCGTCAGCATCTCCTATCCGTTCTGGCGTTACGACGGTCCTCCGTCTTTCTCCGCCTACTGCGGCTATCCTGGATTCATGATCAACTGCGTAAATGACATGCACCCTATCCTCCACATCGGTTCCGGCAGCTACAACGTCGCCAATATCGAGTACGCCAGCCGCACCATCTACCTCATCGACACCGACGTACTCACCGGCCCCGACTTGAGCAGATGCCCGAGAGTCCGCCGCAACGTCACGTTCACCGGCGACGTCTCCTCCTCGCTGAAATACACCGACGCAGACACCAACCTCACCTTCTTCTTCAACTGCTCTGACGGCGGCCCGTTGCACAATTTTCAGCAGAACGTGATTTCCTGCCTCGACTGCGCGCGCAAGAGCTCCTACGTCTTCCCCAGCGACAAGGTTCCACCTGAATTTTTGGGCAGCACGTGCGAGTACGTAGTGGTGGCGCCGGTGCTGCTTGATTTCCTGAGAGACCGCAGCTGGCAGCCGATGCCTGAATTCAAGGAGGCGCCAAATTACGGGTTCCAGCTGGGCTGGTTTCCGGGCGCCCCCGAAGGGTGCGAGGAATGCGAGAGCTCCAGCAGGCTCTGCGGCTTCAACAACACGAGCAGTCATAGCCTCTGCTTCTGCTCCGACCGGACGCTAGCCCGCGATTGCCCTGGTGGTATGTTTTCATGCCTTCATGCTCTTTTTTTTTTTTTTTATATTTTATGAGCAATGGTAGATGTACATCCCAAATAGGGTGTACATCCTACACTCACTCCATTCTGAAATAGATATTTCTTCACTCATCATATCGATGTGACGAGTAAAATTTATCTCACCTCAGAATGGGATGGATATAAAATGTACACTTCATTTGGAATGTATATCTAGCATTTTTTTTTTTTTTTTATCTCTGTTGTCTCCGTTTCGATTTTCTCTAAGGCCGTTTGGAATCGAGAGTCATCTAACATCTAGAAAAACAAAAATTAAATTAAAAATTTTAAAAATTGTAGGAATGATTTATAGCATGAGACCCCTTTATCCGCGATGTGAATTCAAGGTTGCACTGACAAAACCCTAGCTTAAATAAATCAACGGTAAGAACAAGATTAAGTACGATTGCGCAACTTGCTATTTACAGGGCATTGTTGAAAGAAATATTGCTTTGGATTGTTTGCATAATCAAGGTCTGATAAATTCATAAATCAATAAACAACTTTTTCATCATAAATTCGAATGTATTACCTTTAGCAGCACCGTCTCAGTGTGGTTCGGATTTCAGTGTGAACTGAAACTGAACTGGTCTAAAATCGGTTTGAGAATCACTAAACCACAATGTGAAAAATCCAAAAAGCAAGCCAAATCAAAATTTTACGTTTGGTTCCGATTTTTCTTTTATTTGAACGGTTGGATTAATTCCAAAAGACAGCCTAAATAATATATCGGTTGATCTATATAATTGATTGCATTTATCAAATTAAGTTTTGTTGTTGACTCGGTGCATCAAAATAATATGTAGCTTATTTTTAGATACTAATGCATACATGTACAAAACCATATATATATTTATATAAATTTATATATTACTATACATTTGAGTTTCTTTAGTTGGAGTTAGTTTATTAATTTTTCAACCCAAAATCCAACCAAAATTGTGGTTTTTAAATTTCTCACACCAAAACCAAACCATTGACAATCGAACCAAACCGACCGTTAGGGATATGGCAAATGAGTGTGCCGGCTCGTGTTCGGCTCGCATTCGGCTCGATAGTCAGCTTGTTTAAATTCGACTCGAAATTAAATAAGCTTAAATAGAAAAAAAAAAAAAAAAAAAACAAAACAAAACAAAACAAAATTTATTTAAAGCTGGGCTAGAGTATTACTGGGTTCACTCGAATTGAACTGGAAAAACTCGAATATATATATTAAAAATATTTATAAATATATATAATTATATATAATAATATATATTATGTATTTTAATTATATATAGAGAGAGTTTAAGACTATATTTGTTGGCCCACAAGACCAAACCCAACCCTAATTAATTACTCTCTCTCTCTCTCTCCATCTCTTTCACATAATCATAATTTCACTTGCTCTAAAGACTTAATCTCTTTCTCTCTCATCCCAAACAATAATCCTAAATTTCTAATTACTCTCTCTTCCTTCTTTTCTTCTTTTCTTTTTTTTTTTTTTTTTTTTTTCTTTTTTATAGAAATGAACATTTTTTACAATATTACATATATAGAAATGAACATTCCAGAATTCCAGAAAGTGTGACGAAGCTAATTAAAATGTACATACAACTCCGAATATCTCAAAATGAAGTCCCCAACAGTAAAACAAAGGTGTCCTCTTCCATACAAATATCTCCAAGTTCTCAAAAATTTACCATCAATTCCTCTTAACATTCAAATAGAGAAAACATTACATTGCTGTCCCAAAATACACCAATTTCCAACATGAACTTACAAAAATTAGAGGGGGCAATCCATAAGTAATTTTATACTGAAACCAAAAGGAGAAATCTTCACCTTGATCTTAATAAGATGTGCAAACTTTAAAATCCTGAAATTAACCAAGAATTACATCAATTGATGCATTCCCAAAGTCCAAGTATCAAGATAATACCAAATCTGAAATCTGTTGTGACCCTTAAAACAGAGCAGAGAAGATCAATAATGTTACCTGGTCAAACTTGCTCCAAATCTAGCAAGAGAGGTACCATTGGATTTCTTGTCGAGAGTAGATACAAATCGAGTTAAAGAACTCCAAATTCCATGTTCGGATGAAGAAGAAAACCCATAAACACTTTGGGCTATCCATCAAGTTCCATCTGTGCACGAATGCAGCAAGGGGTTCCAAAGATCATAAATAAACCCCAATAAAAACACTGATCTAGGGGAAATGATACATACCAATATTGTATATCTTCGAGTCCTGGAAATTTTCTCATAAAAATCATCCAAAAATTCCCATCCTACTGTCCAGAAAAGCCAAAACACTGAGGGCTGTCCAAGATTCCAGACTGAAACAAAGGGTCCCAAAGATAGCTTAAAAACTCTGTAAAAACTCATGATTTAAGGGAAGAGTTGAATACAAAAATTGTAGCCCTACCTCTTGTGAAAAAGTAGAATAAAAAATGAGCTCAAAACTCCAAGAAATGAGTCTTGGGGAAATTTTTCACTGAAACGCGACGGAGATGGCTGTGAAGCAGCAATGGTGATGTCCTCAAAGGTTGGTGAAGAAGATGATCAAAGTGGTCTTCAAAAATCTCCAAAAAATCCAGTGTTGCAGTAGAGTTGTTGATGAAGCTCTGCTAAAAAATTCCACTGAGAAAACCCTCTCCAAAAGATCCAAAATGGAGGAAGAAATCCCCTCTAAAAGCCATTGAAGGAGAAAAACCAGAAGAAATGCCCCTGTTGCTACAGTAACGGGCCGGCTCGTGGGCCGCCACGCGGCGCGCATACGGCGTGCCAGCTCGCCGCGCAAGCCTGCTCGATGGTCGCCACGCGTCACGCCCCGACAGGGCAATCGCGCCAGCCAATGGGCGCGCAACGCCTGGCGGCACCTTATCCGCCCGCGCCCGAGGCTGCCCGCGCCTGCCCGCGCCTACTGCGTGGGCCGGGTCCGCTGCGCCGCGCCTCCAGCTCCCGCCACGTGGCGTACGGAACCAATGGGAAGCCACCACGTGGCACACCCTCCAATCCACCGGTCCACCAAACACCCAAAAACACCGTAAACTTCGGGTTGTCCTTTTTCGCGCTTTCGGACTCAGAAAAATACTTGCAAATAGCCGATTTCCATCGTTTTTCCGCGCTGAATCCAAATACGGTATCCATTCTACGCGAAACCACTTTTATTTTTTGACGAAACTCCCAATTAGGCAATATTGATCCATTTCTCGCACTGAGTTTGTTTCTTGGATCCGATTTGCGCGCAACCAACACTATCAACAAAAATGGGCCTCCACAAGCTGTCGATCCCACTATAATATCTACGACGATATGGGTCATCACAGATGAGCCAGGGTTATTTAGCGGGTAAAGCGAGGCTCCTCGGCTAATGACCGTTGTGGGTGGAGTGCAGCTCCCCCACAAGGTCGGTTAAGACTAGCAAGACGAGTCTCACATTCTCTAGTGCTTGTGGGTGTCTTTGAGCCTGACGAGGACGTCAGAGCTTAAAGGGAGTAGAATGTAACACCCCCGAAATTTGGATTAGTACTATATATAAATGATATAATAGGACTAAATCTCTTAACCCGACTATAGCATTTTGGGTGGTAGCAAGACCCAAGAGGTTAAGAGAGTTAGGCGTGCTAGAGCTAGAGTAGTTCTAGGATGGGTACCGATATTGCACATTAGTATCGATACTAAGAACAAATTTTGCAGTTCCAGCAAAATTGACTCTCAAAACTTCATTTTTGCGCTGAATTCATGTCGAAAACACCTGAATGCTTTCCAAATCTCACTGTGGCTATCCAAATAGCTTTTGATGCTACTCTTCACTAGAACTTTGCTATTTGTAAAAATTCAGTGCACTAAAGGGGAGGATATGGAGACAGGTGGATGGGTTTTTCCCAGTGAGAGAGCAAGGTGAGGAAGAGAGAGAAATCAGATGAGATAGGTGGAAGTAGTTGCATCAACCGTTGCAATCAATTCGACTACACTGTGGTCAACCGCATGGCCAATCTGAGCTGAATTCAAATTGATTGTTGCCGCCGACGGCACTCGACAGTGGCGCAACATGGTTCTTTAAAATTAAAACAAGTGCAATACAAAAAAAAATTAATTTTCAAGGTGTGTGAAAAAATATCAAAATATAAAACAAAAGATTAGGGTTACATAAACAAGGATGATTTTAATCTAGTAAAAGCTTCAATACTATATTTTTGAAGTCCATTTAATTTAAATTGTTCAGTTTTTTCTTTACTTGATATATATGTAAAAAGTATCTAAAATACTTGATTTTTTATATGTAAAAAAAAAAAAATCAAAATTTAAAATGAAAGATAAATGGTTACATAAAAATTGATGATTTAAATCCAGTGGGGAGTTTCTCTACTATAATTTCAAAGTCCATTTAATTTAAACTATTCAGTTTTCTCTTTACTTGATGTACATGTAAAAGGTATCTAATTTGCATGATTTTTTATTTCAAAAGCGCCTATATACTCTAAATTATTTTCAAAAATGTCAGCCATCAATTTTATAGTACTAATATTGAATTTGAGAGAGAACAATCAACCCAAATTCTCTTAAAAGATCTAAACCCTTTTTTGCATAAATTATACTTTTGATCATAACACTTTGATTCTTAAACTTTAATTTATCTATTAGCTCTATATTAATTCTCAATACATATGCTTACCTGATAAAATTTTCTATTTTTAAGATTTTTTTTTTTTTTTTATATGCTGTCTTTTTACTTTAACATCCAACACTGTCTCTTTTCTTTCTCACCTCCTTTCATCTTCTCCCCCGCTCTCTTTTTTTCAAATCTGTCACCTAGGCATCCCCCCATCTCCCCCCTCTCTCCATATCTCTCTCTCTCTCCCACCCATCCTATCTCATTCTCTCTTATCTCTCTCTCTCTCTCCTAGCCGCATGTCTTCTCTACCGTGCTCTTGAGGCTTAATCTTTCATAGAAGTAGATAAATTCAAACCTTCGAGGTATAGGTAGGCTTCGTTTCCTATAAATTTTCATAGAAGAGGGCGAGGAACACGGCAGCAAAAACGACCACCACAGCGGCGGAGGCCACAACCATCACCATCGGGGACGGGGAGGCCAGGAAGGACGGGGAGGCGGGAGAGGGCGGCTTCAGGCAAATCATGATGGGGATCGTGCATATGACGGTATTCTAGTATTTCACCTAAGTTCTTCACCCCTAAGAGACCCTCCAAACTTTTAGTACTCATCTCCAACCTCTTTCAAAAGAGCGAAACCTTATGAGTGCCCCAAATCCATTATAGAATGATCTGATTCCGTATTTGGTATTGAATTGATCGATCCAAAATCTTAAAATAATTTGTTTGTATTGTTGTGATGAATTGGATATGATTTTAACTATAATAATATTTACCCGCTGCACTGCGCAAGTTACTATACTAATAATTTACTATTCAAATTTTATAAATAGTTGTAATCAAGTCGTATAGTTCAATTTAATTGGCATGATGTTTATACAATAGTGATGTTGTATTTTAATTATTAGCAAGTCATCAACTGCAACACTACCCTGCCACAGCTGCCACATCAGCAAAATAACACCATTCACTCTATTTAATTAGACTGTAAAATTTAATTACAATAATAATTAAATATTTTTGAATCAAAATTATAATAAATCAAATTCTAAGCAGCAAAGTGACACACACCTCAAAATTTCAGAATCAAATAAGTAATTTGGCCTCATTTTTTAAGCATTTCATTATTGAAGTAGTGCTTGATTACACTAATAAAGAAAGCTTAAAAAAATTTCAGCATAATTCCATATAAAATATTAAAAATAAAAATAAATAAAACGTCAAAAACAATAAAAATATATAATAAATAATCTCAACCTGATGAGAAAAGAAAAAAAAAAAAAAAAAAAAAAAAAAAAAAAAAAAGATTGTTCTCAGAAACTAAACAAATTAACCAAACAAATAAACTCATATAGTATACAAGTCCATATATATATATATATATATATATATATAATAAACCAAAAGTAAAACGAAAAAAAACCTAAGGGCCTCGTTTGGTATCTGGAACTAGGAGGGGATAACTCCTAGTTTCAAGTACTTATACCCAAATAAAAATTTGGGGGTGGGAACAGGATAATCCGTTTGGGATGGGAACAGCTTGTTCCCACCCCCGGTGGAGTTGTTCCACCTGTTTTTTTTTTTTTTTTTTTTAAAAAAAAAAAAAAATTTAAAAATTTAAAAATTTTAAATTATAAGATATTTAAATTTATAAAATTTAAAATTTATTTTTTTAATTTTATAAATTTTAAAATTTTTAACTTATTTTTTAATAAATCTAAAAATATAATTTTTTTATATTTTTTTAAAAATTTATTAATTTTAAAATTTTAAAATTTTAAAATTTATGCAATTTTTTTTATAAATTTTTTTAAATGTATACTAATTTTAAAATTAAAATTTTTGCTTTGTAATTTTTTGAGATAATTAAAATTAAAATTTAAAATTTCAACATTTATAAATTTTTAAATTTTAAATTTTATAGTTTTTAAAATTTGTAACTTTAATTTTTAATAAATTTATCAATTTATAAAAATTTAAATTTTCTTATTTTTACAATTTATACAAATTATTAAATTTTTAATTTTAATTTTTAATAAATAATTCACCAAATTTTTAAAATTTTTAAATTTATAAATTTATACCTATTTTTATACACAAAATTTTGAATTTAAAAAAAATTATAAATTTTAATTATATCATAAAAAGTAAAATAGTCAATAAAAATTTATATCCCCTCTAACCTTCTTATTCCTTTTTAATTTACCAAACACAATTTTCTTTATACCCGGTATAACTCTTATACCCATCCAAACATAAATTAACATTAGTTCTACTAATACCATAACTTATACCTATCTCCAATATAACTAAATTTTTCTTATACTCGAACCAAACACAGCCAAAAGGTATACTTCAAATTAGCTTCCATGAAACAAAACAATTTTCACTTTGCGCTCCTGTTTCAAAAAATTATATTTTATTTTTATTTATAATTTAATTAATTTTTATTTTATTATTATGTGATTTAAAAAGTAACATTTAACTATCATTTGCTTAGCCCATTTGTTATTTTGTTATTCTATAATTTTTTTAAAAAATATTTTATCTTCCTGTTTGATAAAAATATATATATATATATTTGATAAACTAAAAATTAAATCACATAAAAAAGCAAAGTGTACGTAATTTTTTTAATCTTAAAATAAATAAAATAAAAATAGACTATACCAGGCAGGAGAAGTTGAGGCTTACTTGAGATGGAAAGTAAAAACAATGACCGAGCGTAACGCCCGGCAACATCTCACACTATGCTTCCTCTTCGTTTCGCAATTGGGATGGAAATTTTCTCTACTTGGACAATATTTCCAACCACAAATTGGGCACATAATTTCCTTATAAATAAATTACTCCACCTTCTCCACCAATACCAGCGCCATACCAACCAAACCCCAAATCCCCTCTTCATGCTCGTCGATTAATTTCCCATCCCCAGGTCCCCCAATTACCCCCTCCACTGTTTCCAAAACTCTCTCCCACATCAAACCACTCACCACAGAGGAAAAGCAAAATAAATAAATAAAAATTAAATAAACACGATGATCCCTCCTCTCCTCCTCCTCCTCCTCCTCACTTTCCTTTCCATACTTACCGTTACCTTCTCCTCATCCGATGATTCCTCCGTAGTCAGTTGCTCATCATCCGCCACGTGCGGGGGCGTCAACATCTCCTATCCGTTTTGGCTATTCCCGCACGACAGCATACTTCCTCCTCCTCCCTCCGCCTACTGCGGCTACCCTGGTTTCGTGATCGTCTGCAAAGATGATACACCTATCCTCCCCATCGATTCCGAACACTACTACAACGTCACCCATATCGATTACACCAGCCGCACCATCAACCTCACCTACACCGACGACGTCCCCGCGGACCCCACCCCCGGTATGAGCTGCCCGTACCACAACGTCACGTTCTCCAGGGAGATCGCCTTCTCTTCGCTGACCTACACCAGGGCGGACGCCAACCTCACCTTCATCTTCGGCTGCCCCGACGTCATCCCGTCGTGGCCCGATTTTCAGATTAACGTGACTTCCTGCCCCGACTACTTGGGCAAGAGCTCCTACGTCTTCCCCAATGACAAGGTTCCACCAGAAAGTTGGACGAGCAAGTGCGAGCTCGTAGTGGTGGCGCCGGTGATGGTTGATTTCCTGAGCGACATCCTCGGTGATCCGGCGCATGATTTCAGCGAGGCGCTGAGTTCCGGCTTCCAGCTGGCCTGGCCGCTGGCCCCTCCCGAAGGGTGCGAGGAATGCGAGAGCTCCGGCAAGCTCTGCGGCTTCAACCAGAGGAGCGGTTCTGCCCTCTGCGTCTGCTCCGACGGGACGCTAGCCCCCGATTGCCATGATGGTATGTTTTCACGCCTGCCTGCTCTTTTCTTTCCTTTCCTTATCTCTCTGTTGTCTCCTTTCAATTCTCTTCCAAGAGCCGTTTGGAATCGAGAGTCATCTAACACCTAAAATAAAACAAACGTTAAATATTAAAAAATATAAAAATTGTAGGGATTATCTATATTTATATATATATATATATATATATATATATATATATATATATATATATATATATATATATATAGCATGAGACCACTTTAATTATCCGCGAACTCAAGGTTCACGTGCGCAAAGAGTAGTTGCACTAATAAAACACTAGCTTAATTATTAAATCGACGGTAAGAACAAGATTTTGTAAGATTGCACAACTTGCAATTTACACGAAATTAATCGTTGAAAGAAATATTTCTTTGGATTGTTTGTAGAATTAAGGTCCGATAATAAATTCATAAATCAATAAACAACTTTTACGTCGCAGATTCGAATGGATCGGATTTCAGGGTGAACTGAAACAATTAAAGCTGCTCTAAACCGGTTTGAAAAAATTAAAACTGAACTAAACCAGAAAGTGAAAAATTGAATTCTTAAACATTGCCTGAATAATATATCAGTTGATCTATATAATTGATTCCATTTACCAAATTGAGTGTTGTTATTGGCTCAGTGCATCAAATAATACATAGCTTATTTTTAGATACTAATACATACATGTATATATAAAACCATATATATACTTACATATGTAAATTTATATATAACTATATATACATATACACTTCAGTTTTTTCAGTTGGAGTTGATTTATTAATTTTTCAACCCAAAATCCAACTAAAATTTTGGTTTTTTAAATATCTCACACCAAAATCAAATCTCGAAACCAAACCGAATTGAACCCACCGTTTGGTTTCTTGGGGTTTTCTGTTCATTGCCTACCCCTAGTTAGAGAAGCTTGCCTTACCTATAAACAAATAGCAATGACAAAAGAATTAAAAATAGCTTGTTCACCTAAAACGTTTTATAATAATTTTTTGTAAGTTATCTTATGATAATGTGTTATATTTTTATTAGTTGTTTTAAGTTTTCTATCTCTTTATTTCATAACTTTTTGTAAATTATATCTCCACATATTTTTATTTGACTTGAATTATAATCATTATATTTTTAAACGCACTCAGTTCTCCGTAACAATAACTATTAAGGACCTATTATAATTATAACTGCATGCAAATCAAAATTTAATGTTTAGTATAATATATTTCAATTCAATTGTTATAACTGCAAATTAAAATTATACAAAAAAAAAAAACTTAATTGTAATATTTGAAAAAAAAATAACTTTAAATATCAATTAAGTGTTGTGTTGTTTATAAGGTTATTTTTATAAAAAAAAAATATGCTATACAGTTTTAGGTGGAATAGGATTTGGAACCTACTTTTCCGTCCACTTTCTTAGTTGATGGCCGAAAAGGACGCATAGTACTGCAAATAGATTCGTTTAGCAAATGGGAATTCGACGGTCATATTGAAAAAAAGAACCACGCGCTAAAAACGCGTCTCATATGGTAGTAAATTGCGTTGTGCTTGTACTTAAATTTCATAGGAAATTTCACTTCTTCTTTTCAAAATAGAAAAAGTTCTAGTACGCAATTGACGTTCTGTATAAAGAGATATTTAAAAAATAATACTATCCATACACTTTATTTAAAATTTATAATATATAATTTATTTATTTTAAAATAATTTTTTTTTATTAGTTATATTAATATGACTAGTAAAACTTATTGGATAAAATATAAAATATATATATTTTTTTAAAATATACTAATAGTAATTTTTATATTTAAAAAGTAAAAAAAGGAAAAATAACCCTCAAGTAAAAGGCTCCCTTGACTTTTTTTTTTTTTTTTTTTTTTTTTTTTTTTTTTTTTTTTTGTTAATTTCATACCGCTTCTTTATAAATATATCAAATATCAAATATATTTTTATAAAGTTTAAATTTTTATTTTTTTTTTAAAAAAAAATTTAAGTTGTTTATATATATCCCTAACGCCAATATTCATTAAAAAAATATAGTTAATTATAAATTAAATATTTAATCTTTATTAATTAGTAAAGTAAATTTATTTTTTTATCTTTTTGTGTTGAAACATTTAAAATGATATATTTGAAAGGACAAAATTAATATTTTACTTATATTTTGTTAAAAATTAATCAGTGAGGTAATAATAACAAATTAAAGAGATATATATAAATAATTTAAATTTTTTTAAAAAATAAATAAAAAAAATTAAACTTTATAGAAATACCTACGTGAAGTTGTATGATTTTTTTTTTTTTTGTTTTCTTTTAACATTTCATCAACGTGGGATAGAGGGAAGGCAAAGCCCGTAAGCGCAGTGACTGTAGCCAAAAGTAGGAATCGAGGGAGAGAAGAGGAGGCAGAGACAAACAGCTAATTGGTTAAGTTGCGATTATACTCCTAATTTTCGCACCCATGATATGTAGGAGTTTCCTACACACTACGTCCCGTTTGTATAGGAAAAATACTTTCTATACACCCCAAAAAGGGTATATATCTTATATCCCACTTATTTAAAAATAAAATAAATTTCATCCATCTCTTGATGTGATGGATAAAAAACCCTTTCTTGAATGGATGGGGATGTAAGATGTACACCCATAAATAGGTGTACATATAGCATTCCTAATATAAGATAGTTAAATTATATTATAGCTATAAAAAATATTATTCAATAAAGTGTTTAGCACACAAAAATATAATAATCAATCTAACTATAAAAATTCTATTATTTTTGTGCTCCCTCATCTAATATATGATATATTTAAACTTTAAATTTTAAAATTTTAAAATTTTAATTTTTACATAAAATTTTAAATTTAAAAATATAAATTTACAATTTTTAAATTTTAAATTTTAAATTTTAAAACTAGAATTTAAATTTCTAATTTAAAAAATTCAAATTTAAAATTTCAATTTAAAAATTTTTAAATTTCAAATTTTGAATTTAAAATTTTAAAATTTTAAATTTTATAATATTGATTTTCAAAATTTAAACATTAAAATTTATTTTTTTTAAAATAATAAATTTTAATTTTAAATAATAAACATTAATTTTAAAATAATAAATTTTAATTTTAAAATTTTAAATTTCAAATTTTAAATTTAGATTTTTTTTAAATTTTTCAAATTTTTAGTTTGAAATTTTAAATTTTAAATTTTAAATTTTAAATTTTAATTTTAAGTTTTAAATTTCAAATTTTTCAAATTTTAAATTTTAAATTTTAAATTTTAAATTTTAAATTTTAAATTTTAAATTTTAAATTTTAAATTTTAAATTTTAAATTTTAAATTTTAAATTTTAAATTTTAATTTTAAGTTTTAAATTTCAAATTTTTATTTTTAATTTTCAAATTATGAAATTTTTAATTTTAAAATATAAAATATAAAATTAATATTTTTGTTTTTATTTTTTAAAATTTTAAACTGTGAGAAATTTTGTAGAATTATGCAATATGCATCTAAACACTTAAAAATGTGAAATCATAAAATTTTTTAGAATTATAAAATTGTCTATTTCATTTAGACCAAACCACCGTTTATTAACTCGTGAAAATTTTGTATTGTGCATCCAAACATATCCTAGATGAACCAACTATCTTCCTAAAAGGCAGAATTGATGTCAACTAGCAAAAGTGATTTATCAACCAAAACTTTGCAGTTAGCAATTGAAACAAATCTCAACCTAGATGGACAATGAGTTTAATTAGTCTGCAAAAAATTCTTGCATATTAAAAGTGAACAAAATTTATGCTCCTAAGGATGCATTTGGTTCGTGCTATAAAGCATTACAAGTTACATCGACGTAATCAGATATTTGAAATTTTTTCTCCTTAGTAATTAATGTTTGGATACAAAATAAAAAAAAAATATTTTTTTTTTTATCCTCCTTTGTACCCTAACCAAACTACCCCTACGAGGATGAGGCTTGATAATATAGTCAAGTTAAATCCATATCCAGAGTATTAGGATAGAATAGAGCTAAGTTGGGTCAAGTAGGAACATAACTTATAATCTGGCCTAGCCAAATTGTTCCCAAGCTTATTGCGTACTCTGTTTCCTCCACTCTTGTATCCTCTTGTATTTGATGCACCAGGTTAGTTTGCTCTCTGTTGAAGGGAATAATGCTTTACACGCGCGATACGGCGGATAGATATTATCAATTTTTTTATATATATATATATTTTTTATCATAATATAAATGAAAATAAAAAATTATATAAAAATTTTTTAAATACTGTGTTTTAAAACTCCCGTACCAACATATCAAGAAAAAAAAACCAATCATTCTCAACTCTAATATAAGAATTTATGAGCATCAATCGGAGTAGAATATTAATTCACTCGGGATTAAAATCTACGAGATATATGGAAATATAATGAAGTTTAGAGAGTGAGGGAAAGAGAGCGCACATTTTATGAGTACAGTAGGCAACGACGGTGGAAGATGAGGAGGAGGAGGAGGAGGAGGAGGCGGAGAAGTGGAGGATTCTGATCGGCGGATCGCGGTGGCAGTAGCGACGATGGATAGGGGTTGATCATGAACAGTGCCCCCCGTGCGACTAAGGAAGGCGAGAATTGGGTCTAGAGTTTCAGCAAGGTCGGGGATGGAAGATTTCCAAAGTTGGAGAGTCGATTGGGCGAGGGTGGCCATGGAGTGGACGGTGGAGATTTTGACCTTGGAGGATGATGAGGCTTGGAGGTTCTCCACGGCGGGAAGAATGAGCCAAGGATCGAGGGTGGAGGGGTCGAATTGTGCGAAATTCTTTTTATAATCAGAGTTGTGCGAAAAGCTTTTTTTTTTTTTCCAGTTTCACCTAGAAACGTACAAACCCGCCACAGATATAGAGTTTCTCCTATATCTGCAAGGCGTACCGGTCAATGGTAACAATCACAATAATCATTCACAACTCAAAATTATTTTAAGAAAACGGTTTGCATGCATTTTGTTCGATTAAGCTATTCCTTTGAAAACGTTCCACACCCAGAAATATCTTTGAAAAGTTTAAGATATGAAACCAAAATAATTTAAAAACATGTTTGAAAATAGTTTCCATACGGAAACCCTTTATTTTGAAAATGACTTCTTCGATAGGTAGAAAACCAATCGAAATAACCACTCTAGAAAATCTCCAATCAACCTATATATATATATATATATATATATATATATATATATATATATATATATATATATATATATATATATATATATATATATATATATATATCCTAATAAAATCTAACCAACTAAATACATAACGAAATACTATGTCCAACTCAAAACACGACTAACTAAACAACTGAACTAAATAAAATATAAAGTATCTAGACCGGATAGCTGTTATCTCTAACTGTCGTAGTCCTAACACTGTGCCCGTACCCACCTCACCGACCACGTCACCCGTGGAGCAGGGAATATGAGAAACCAATCAAATATTTCCTAGTGGGTACAACCCACCACAAGGACAAGTCATGCTCACCAGGATAAAGTAGCATAACGGAAGTATAAAGAGAGATATAGTGGGGATATAATGTAATGTAAGAAACAATAAGTAAACCAACAGTAGTTACGATAAAAAAAAAAAAGGCCACTACTGTCATGCCGTGATGCCATCTGACCACTATATGCTATGTCAATGCCAAACTAAACTTGTGCCTGTGGATAAATCTACTACCGCCATCGGCGTGTCGACCTCCGGCAAAGCATGTCACATCCTACACCGACCTGATCCATGCACCATATAGACGACCAATCCTGATAAGTGCACCCCTTGTCGATGGCCGGATCGACTCGGTGCCCATGAATACCCTCGAATGTTGTGACTGTTGTCGACATAATGCCGAGTATCTCGACCGAAGCTGAATATGATGCAATATGATCAAATCCTCGGACCCAAAGATCCAATATGCTCAAATAAATGGTAAGTACAATATATGTCAAACAAGCCTTTTTGTATGCAAAACAATAATAGGAATAAAGTGAACAAAATCGGTATATGCAAGAAAAATAAGATACACGCTCACCAACTATAGCATGGAGTACCCATCTCAAACGATCAAGTTTTCAGGTTATTAACCTTTTTTGTAAACCATACTCCCCGTCCATGCCCGGACCTACAAGGTATCCAACTTCCATTACACCTTAACCGCTATCCCAAACACAGATTTTAAAGCCATTGGGACCACCGCACAATCTGTGCACCAAAATAAAAAAAAATCGGGACTCCGAAATTCTGCTGAACTTGGTTTTCGGGATACCCAACTGGTCCCGAAACCAACCAATGAATTTAATGTTGTAATTAAAGGCATCCAACCACCAAAAATTCCAGCAAACAAAGCCATTACACCGCTGTGAATCACAGCAACCCGCGTAATCCAAAGTTGTGCATCGACAAGCCCGATTTTTACGTTTTACAACTCAGTTTTTCCCTGAAGCATTCCGAAACACTTACAAAATCCACCGGCTTTCCTGTACTAACCCGAAACACTCGTTTTTAAGTATCGGTACAGTCACACACAAATAGATGTGTTTCAAAGCCGAAAGGATAAAAAACCAACCTATCAAATTTTTGAAAACTACCGATTTGATCTCTAGAAGTTACTGAAGTCCGACTGAAGTCACCAAACCTACGGAATATCCTCAAACACAGTCAACAAAGTTTTAGAATAACCTTTAATCAAACAAAAAAATCAAGTCCAAATAATATAATTCAAAACCATTACGTATAATTTAAAACACGATTTTTCGATCGGAGGTTTTACCAGATATTGCTCCGAATTTTATTTTTTGTTCCATAAGGTGCCCGGATCCGGGACAAATAGTCCGTTGATCCCAACCAATGGTGCCCAATCATGTAGGATCTTATCCAAATCCCACAACATCCACCAATCCCAACCTTATCAAATCAAGGATGCATAAACTATAAGTTAGGAGATCTTACCAACGATTGGTTGTACTCGTACCCAACCAAACACATATGCTCGACGCTTATGATGCTCCGGATCTTGCGCTTGCTGTCCGGGGCCCAAACCAATAGCCCAAAACGATTTCGATATTACACGATTGCTTGTTTGGTGCTATTTGAAGTCGTCAATCGTTACCGCGTCTATCAAGAATCACTTTACAGTGATTCTTGAAGTCCAAGAACACCAAGAATTACTTCCCGCTAGTTTGGGAGATTGCGGGAAATCAAGAATCCGAAATCAGACCAAAATTTTGATTTTCTTGATCGAATCAAGATCAGATCTTGGAATCCTTGTTTCCAATAAATCTGAGGCCCGCAAACCAATCAAGATCTATCAGAGATCGACCCAAGGGGGATGCTTCCTCGAGTCTTCTTGCTACTGAAACACGTAGGGAGCTTATCCCAAGCTTGCGGCCTAGAGAAGTCAAGCCCGACCCGAGCCTTCTCCCCACACACGTGCAGCTTGGTTGCGTGGTTTGGTGCAGCCCAGCAGTGATCCACGGTCTCTTCTTAGTGCGTAGATGATTGTCGGGATCCTTTCTCTCTTTTCTCTTCTTCCTAGATGCAAGGAGATCAAGAATCAGAAAAAGCAACGAGAAGGAAAAAAAGGGAAGAAGAAGAGATCATCGGAACTTCTCACCGGAGTTGCTCGGATCGCTAGGAAAGATCGTAGGGAAGCGTAGACGACGGCTAAGGATCTTTAGATCTGAAATTTTTTGAAAAATCCTACCCCCTAACGTTTAATTTATAGACCTCATATATGCAAAAT
Organism: Tillandsia leiboldiana; assembly: GCA_029204045.2. Taxonomy (NCBI): domain Eukaryota; kingdom Viridiplantae; phylum Streptophyta; class Magnoliopsida; order Poales; family Bromeliaceae; genus Tillandsia; species Tillandsia leiboldiana. The sequence continues at coordinate 21,879,427 of CM055077.1, forward strand.
TACACATAAACCCCTCAAACTTTAAAATTTTTAATTAAAATTGCACTAACAGATAATCCTCGTAAAAATACCCTGACCTATTAAGTTTCACTCAAATCTACACATAAAATATAGGGACTTTTGCGAAAACTTTAAATTCTACCGATTAGCGATCCGTCGAAAATACTTCGATCGCATATCTATGATCCCCGAATCCGAAAACACAATCCACCACTAGATTCGGTATTGCCAAATCATTTAAGTGATGTTTTCGTTTCATCAGATTTCGTCGCCATTTAATCACATTACCCAAGAAATGATCGTAAACTTAAAATTCTAAAATCTAAATTTAATTAAATTTCAAATTAAATTTACCAGATTCTACACATATGCGAATGACCATAAGTGGCATTGCAAGAATGGTATCAAGTGTCATATCTAAAGACATAAAATCTCAATACTCGACCCTTTGGTCATACTTCCATTGTCTCACCTTGTATTCAAGGAGAGAAATATCTAATGTCATAACATGCCTCAATTATGAAAGAAACATGTATTTCAACTCATCTATAGCAAAAATAAAAAATAAGCTACTCGTGTTGTTGGTTATTTATTTATGGGTTAAAAATAGGTTCAATTTTTTGTCCCGTGACAATAAGCTCAGGAGACTAATAAGTTGAGTTGGGTGAACCCAATAAGTTGAGTAGACCTGCGGAATGAACAGATTTCGGCAAATATTCTAGCTTGTGTTTTTCCAAATAAACTCTAGTTTCATCAAAACTAGAAATACTACCAAAACATCTCAATTTCTATAAATTAGAGGTGCTAAAAAGTTTACTAACCTTGAATTAAGCTCTCAATCCCAAGTCCAAGTGTCGAGGTTGAAGATTGGAAGCTCCCACAACTCCCTTTTCAAGTCTCTAGCTCCACACTAAACTCAACAAGATCCTAGTACCATGGAGAAAGAAAAAAGAAGATAACTAAGTGGAAATGCAAAAAATAAGAGAAAAGGGAATAAAAATGGTGAAAGGAAAAGCACCATACCTCTCCCTACCTGTTGTTGCAATCAGTAGTGAAGTAGGGAAGAGGGTAGCTTAAATAAGCCGCAACAATATCCCTGCACGTTACCGAAATCTCAAAAATTGTAATTTGTGTGAAAACAGACTTTGCAATATTGAATACCGGTACTCAAAGTTGGATACTAGTACACGACCCATGTATTCTGGTACTCAGGGTCAGTTCCGTAAAATTCGAACGCAGTATGTAGCAGATTACTAATGCGTTGTTTTTGCACCAAAAATACTTGCATAATCTCCAAACTCAACCAAACTTTTCAGAGTAGTATTAAATACTATTTCTCTCATTAGAGCTCCGTAATTTGCCAAAATCTAGTGTGCTACAACAACACTTAAACAAGTAGTCTAGGATCATCAAACTATCATCTTTGATACCACTTGCAAGAAAGTTTTGGTCCTCGTGCAAGTCTCTATAGGGCCCATTTAGTATCGGGATAAGACAGAACTAGCTATTCTAGGGATAAGTATAAAGTACGGAACTAGTGTAAAAAAACGTTTGGGATGGTTTCAGGGATTAAGAGATTTTATGTTTTGTATGAGAATGAGGAATAAGAGGAATAAAGAGTTCTAATTGGGATAAATTACCTTTTTGCCCTCAAACTTTATTATGTAATAATGAGTTAAGAGATAGTGCCTCGGTAGACGTGGGAGGGTATTTAAGGAAAAAGTAAGAGGGTGGTTGGAAAGAGTGAGAACGGTAATTCTCACTTATTCTAGTTGTACTGAAACAAACTATACCGATTGATTCCTGATGCGTTTGAAAGAATAAAAGGGATATCCCTCCTATTTCCAGTTCTATTCCGAATCCAAACAAGCCCATAGAGCCTAAGGATGTAACATATTTAATGAAGCCCATTTAATTTAAAAAGTTAAACAGTTCTTTTTTGGACTAAACTGTAAAAAACTTCCTTGCATTTCAGCCTTAGTCTTAATTTCCTTCATATATTAAAAATTGCATTAATTATTATTCTACACTTTATCATCATCTCAAAGAAATTCAAAAAATTAAAAAATTAGCAACTTAGACCGCAAAACTCTACTAAAATTGGTTAGCATATCATATTATTTCACATTTCAATATATATTCAATTTGCAACTCAAAAAATACATTAAAAAGTTTAGATCAAAAAGATCTTATATTTTGATTATGTTATCAAAATTGATAGCTTATTAAGCAATTTATATAATTCTATTGCATTACTTATAGATGTTTTTATTTGTAAATCTATCTTTACTAAGTTCTATAGTGAAATTCAACAACTATCATAAAAGAAGGAATCTATTTGAGATAATAATAAAGTGTAGGCTGGACAATTAATGTAATTTTTTACATAGGAAGGTGTAACGATCCGGCCCACTAGCAATAATAACTCGTTGGGTCCAAACCGCAATCCAAAATGCTTAAGTCCAGTTATTATTACTAGTGTTCATATCTCATATATACCCAATCACAAATCAAATTCGATGTGGGATTACCCAATCACAAATCCAATTCGATGTAGGATTATTGGGGTGTCACAAACTCCTCCCGTTTAGGTCTAATGTCCTCGTCGGCAGCCCAAACACACATAGCCCAAGATCATCAGGCGATGTGAGACTTATCTCGTTAGTCTTTTCATCTAGATCCAGCCTCAGTCGAGACTCGTAACACACTTTCGGCTGGTTATTTGCTCTGATACCAAATGTAACGACCCGACCCACTAGCAATAATGACTTGTTGGGCCCAAACCACAACCCAAAATATTTAAGCCCAGTTATTATTACTAGTGTCCATGTCTCATATATACCCAATCACAAATCCAATTCTATGTGGGATTATTGAGATGTCGCATAAGATACTTAAAATATGCGCTAACATGCAAGGAAGATTTTATAATTTAGCCTTTTTTTTTTTTAAATTCCTCATGTAATTTTTTAGCTAGTCTAAACATTTGACTAGGCTACTGGGCCAGTTCATTTATTGGGTTTATAAGAGAGGGCCACCGACTGAAGAGAACAGAGAATGTACGAGGAAAGTTTAACCTAGGAAAATGAGAAGCACCAAAGAACTGCAGATACATTGAAGACAATCAGGAATTAAGTTCCTATCATTTTCACTGAAATTGGCCATTTACATTTACATAGACATGATATTAGAGTCACATTTACATCCTGCGAAAATTAAATTTAAATAAAAAGGTACAAAACTTATCTGTCGATCATTTTAAATCAGTTATCCAACCTTTCAAAATTTTAATTTGATTATCCAACTTTTTAGGTTTTTTTAATTTGAATCAGTTAACGATATTTTAACTTTAAAATTTAAATTAATTACTTATTTTAATAAATTTATAGTTGTAAGAATTACATAAAATATGCTAGTTATACCTACAAAGATAAATGATAGATTCAAAATTTTCAATTAAAATATCGTTGACTGATTCAAATCAAACAAATTAAAAAATAAGATAATAAAATTAAAATTTTAAAAGATTAGATAGTCATTCAAAAAGGTTCATAGTTCAGATAAGTTCTATATATTTTCACCCTAAATTTATTACTAAATTATTTATTGTTAAATCAATTTGTTTGATTTCTCGAAAAAAAATATTTTAGAAAGCAGCTTTCTAGCTTAAAAAAATATATTTTCCATCTATTTGATTCTAAAAAAAAAGAAAAGTTATTCTGAAACAGTTTTTCCAGATTTTATAAAAAAAGTGTTTTCGTTTTCGATTTTTTTTGTTCGAAAAACGAAAATAGTGAAAAATGTATTTATCCTGAAAAATATCTTTTGCGGGAAATAATTTTTCACATTTTTCTGACCGGTCAAACACTCCTTAAGCACTGGTAGTGGTCATTAATGCAGGATTAGGACATTTTAGGTTGCTTCAAATAGTGTTATAGGACAACTCCTTTGACTTTCTTTCAAGAGTTCTGCTATGGGTACAAGTTTATTAGGAATGTACATCATACACCACTAACAAGACGGCTCAAATTAATCTAAATTTTTTTAAATAAAAAATTCAAATTAATCTATGATATTCATGCTTCAAATATATGATGTACACACCTAAAAGAGATGTACAGATAGCTTTTTTCTTCTTTCACTTGCGCCTTCTTTCTTTTGCTGACGCCCTCTTTTGTCCTCATCACCTTCTTATTGATTTTTGTTGCCGTACTCCTATTTAATTGTGTGTGTGTGTGCGTGCGTGTGTGTGTGTGTGTGTGTTTCCCCTTTCTTCTAAGTTATTATAATTTAAGGAAATTTCCATCGTCCTTTAGTGCCCCACAACCCAAATGCTTATCAATGCATTGGAATACGCTATTAGTGGATGAAAATTTTCAGTAAGTGCTGTAAGGTATAGTATTGTTCAATAAAAATATTAGTTGGATATTAGTTTTAGATGAAACACAGGGTTTTAATTCCTTCACCAATTTTTTTAAGCTAATGATAAAAAAGCCCTAAATCATAGCTTCTAATTATAAGATAAAGTGTTATTCAATAAAATAATATTTAAATACTAGTTTTAGAAGAAGCACTATTTTAGGACACAGAATCTCATTTCAATTTATTGCAGCATTAGAGGGTTCAAATTTTTAGTTTATCAAATACTCCAGTAAAAGTAAGTGCTTTTGAAAAGCACAAATTTTTTTTTGAAGGGAAGCTGAATTCACAAATTGTAGAAATTCTTCACCTAAACTGAGGATATAATAAAACCACATGTTTGGTCCACCCTCCTCACCAGCTAAAGTTTAATAGAAGCCGCCCAACGAAGCCTTTCTTTTGACCAAATACCAATAAAAATATCTCCCCCAATCTGCTCCTCTCTCTTTCCTCCTTGTTGACTATTTCTAATTTAAGGCAACATCATCCCATCGTATAAAATTAGAAGAAATTTTAGTTTACTCCAATTCCTACCTTCCTCATACAACATCCACACATTTGAAAACAAGCCCCTTTTTTTGACCATCACTATTACTCTGATCAAATGAGACCACATTATCTCACAAACCTTCTCTCTCTCTCTCTCTCTCTCTCTGAAAACCTGCTGCATCCTTTAGAGTAGCAGCAGAACCAATTATGCAACCAGAAACTCTTCTGCTGCTTTCCTTCATCCTTCTCCTGCTTATAACATGCATAGTCCCTGCCTTATCCGCTGCGACGAACTACTACCGATACACCGAATGCGCTCCGACGAACCACACTTGCGGGAAGATGAATTTCACCGTTGGCTACCCGTTTCAGATCGGTACCGCCCGACCGGACTACTGCCGATATCCGGGGTACTACCTCACTTGCACTGATGACACCCTTTTGATCAACATCGACGACGGAATGAAGCCCTTCCAAGTAAAGAAAATCGACTATGGGAACTACCTCCTCACGCTCGTCGACCCGAATTTCACTGCCACAGCGTGCCCTCTACCAAACTACGACTTAACCTTCAACACCACCATCTTTGATTCCAACGACCGCGATACGAATATGACCATATACAGCTGCAGCACTCCGCAAACATTTTTGCCTGCCGGCATATATGCAGTCCCGTGTGCGGAAGAAATGTCTGGGCTGTACCACTATTATTATAGACTAAACAACGATAGTGCGTTTCGGAATTGCATTTCGATGTGGCAAGTTTTGGTGCTGACAGAGGAGGCAAATCAGGTGTATGATGAGAATTTGAACTTTGAAGACATGCTAAACAAGGGTTTCATGCTGAAGTGGACGGCAGGGAAGGGGTGGTGCGGTGACTGCGTAAACTCTGGCGGGCACTGTGGGTATAACACGGTCTCACAGGACGACCAAACCTGCTACTGCCCTACCGGGACGGCTATACGAAATTGCTCCACAGGTACACAGAATTATGCTTCGTGCCATAGCACTTGCCTTTTGGTTCTACCATGAGGTTTGGTGCTGTTCGACAAAGTACCGCTTGCTTGAATAGTATTTCTACGAGAAGCACTAAATTAAAATTCTTTCAACAGCTTCTTTCTATAGCTAAAGCATATAAGTTACAAAGGCTTTTAGAGCATCATGATATACTAGAGGTGACTGCAATTGACAGTAAAAGTAGAAACAGAACAAGACGGGCAACTGTAAAATGTTTCTCTAGAATTCTACCATTCAAGTGAAAAATTCAGGTGATAAGGATATATAGGAACCTACTAAATGAGATCAAACTGCCATTATCTGCTTTAGGTCTATTATGACAGTATGAATCAATATTTACAGTTGCTTTACTTTGCACATATTTTTGGGTAATTTTCTATTAGACAAAATCTCTTCGTTAATAAGTAAGAAATTAGATTCAATCCTAATCCTCTTAATTTCTTCAGTTCTCGAGTTTGTTTATCCGCAACTTCTTTGATTCATTTCCTTCGATTTTTTCGGTATCCAAATTCATCAATGGGCACCCCTGTTTTAGTGGTGAAGTTTTGAAAACTTTGGATGTATATGTGGTTGGATTATTTGGTATTTTTCTCACAATTTGATTAATATTGTTGTGACGCCCCACTTTCCAGAGAGTCACCTATCCTTGAGCTATTCTATCTCTAGCACGCTAATCCTCTTAAGCTCTTGAATCTATTCACAATTCAATATACTATAGGTGGGTTAAGAGATTTAGCGTTATTATTTTCTTTTATGTAGGATTATTTTAAATATCGGGAGTGTTACATTCCTTCCCGCTTTAAATCTTGATGTCCTCATCAGACTCAGGCATACTCACAAGTATTAGGGGATGTGAGATTTATCTCGCTAGTCTTGGAGGACCTTCATCCTGGGAGCCGTACTCTACCCGCTGTATAACCCTAGCTCAGCCGAAACTCATCTCACATTTCTAGCTGGTAATTGGCTCTAATACCAACTGTGACACTCCACTTCCCAAGGGGTCACCCATCCTAAAGCTACTCTAGCTCTAATACATTTAACCCTCTTAACCTCTTGAGCCTAACTACCGCCCAAAATATTATAGTCAGGTCAAAAGGTTTAGCCCTATTATTTTCTTTTATATAGGACTATTTCAAATATGAGGAGTACCACATTATATTGCTAGCGGGTAGGTCGTCACATTGGTATCAAAGATGAATATCGGCCTAAAGTGTGAGAGTTAAGTGCTATGTGGAACAAAGTGCTATACCATGGATTTGATGAAAGTCACTTCTTGAACCTACAGGAGCCACATCTAAAATCTTTCATCGCCTGATAATTTTGATATATATATGTGATATGGTTTGGACCTGACGAGAACATCATGATCTAAATAGGAGGAATCTATAACGCCTCCCAATAGTTCCACATCGGATGAAAAAGAAATTCTGATTGAGAATATAAGAGATCAAAACACGCTAATAATAATAATAGGACTTAAACATTTTGGACCGGTTGGTTGTTTGGGTGCAACAAACTATTGTTACTAGCGGGTCGGGTGTTACAATTGTATTCTTAGTACCATCATCCAGATGCTGAATCATTTAATTAATGCAGTCACCATAAACCAAATTTTAAATAGCAAAGTCAATGACGTCTTCCCATTGTTGCCAATCCAAAACAGCAAACCTCTTGCTTTAGTATTGACTCTGCTTTGGTCAATGGAGAAGCAGGAGCGCCTGAATTATTAAAAAAAACTAACTTGGCTTTTCAGAAACTACCTCTTCCTTTCATCTTCTTTGGTGATGAGTCTACATTACTATATCATATTCAACTCTTTCTAGAGATTTGACTTTTCAAGAAGATTGAAAGTCAAGAAATTCTCTTCAATTCCTTTCTATCTCCTTCTCTACTTTTCTCTTTTCCTGTATTCTTCCTAGACACGTTATGCAGTGATAACTTAATGCTACAAAGAATTCACTTTCAGTCCCTTGCAAAGTCCCGACAGTCATGATTTATTAGAGATATGCATTAGACCAAATAGTTAATTTAATTTATTATGGGAAAATGACTTGAAGGGGGGGCGAGTATAATATACTGCCAAAAATCTTTTATCATACTTCTCATCCAACTATTGGATGCTTCTTGAGTAAACAAACCAAATGTGCTGAGCAAAATGTTTATGCACCCAAACAAAGCTCAAGCTCTCTACAAGATGTTCATGAACTCTAAAATCGCGCCACAATCCAAAGAATCCTTAACCCTTTTTCCAGTAGCCAAGAAAAGACTTCTTGTGGCTATCCCTTCAAACAAAAGATTAAGATAGAAGAACTGTATACATGAGCTTACACCTAATTAGTCTGTTTTGTTGGAGGAATTTTTGTCTCACAATGAATATTGCTACTAATTTATCAACCATACCTTGTCAAAAGTTCTTTTCAGTTTCTGTAGGTATCATTCATTTTGAATTATTTTGATATTCTCATTCTGTGAATTTAGCTGGAAAATATAAAAATATGCTGTGAATATGCGCCTATGGTGGCTTGGGATTTCATTTTACCACAACTTATCAGTGGATTATGGAAGGATATTCCACAGAGGAGCAAAGACTCATTTTACTCATTTTTACTTTTACTCATACAATCTCTTATTTTTAATGTGGTTATAATTATTGCCTTTTAGTATCCAACTATGTATCACGGACACTTCTATAAGTCTCGTGTGTCCGTGTCGGATACTCACATGTCCGTGTCGGACTCGTGTCCGATGTGGATACTTCTTGAACGCACGTTCAATACCGATCCACATCGCATACAATTAAAAAAGTATATATATTTTTTTATTTTATTTTTTTATGCATATATAATGTAAGATGATAAATATTTTAGCTTTTTGATAAGTACATACAGATATTTTTTGAACAATATAAATAAATTATATATGATGGAAATTTTTTTTTCTTAAAATATATAAATTATTAGTGAAAAAATTTATAAATTTTATAAATTTTCATTCGTATGAAAAATATAACAATATTTTACCAAAATTTATATTTTATATATAATAAATATATATTATTATATTAATAATATTATATTTTTGTTATCTGTGTTCATACCGAGTCTTGTATCCTAATTTTTTAAAAATTGCTGAGTCGTCGTGTCTGAGCCGTGTCGTGTTCCGTATCAGTGTCCATGACGCTCAGGTACCCAACAAAAGTTGGATCAATATGGGTATTTAATGTGATTATAATTCTTACCTCTTTGCTATTTTGTTTTTGACTATTGTTTGCCCTTTTTTTCAGCTTCAAGCAACAAAAAGAAAGTGATAATAGGTAAACGTTCCCCCCCTCCACCCTGCCTATCTCTTCCAATCTTCTTAAAATTCCCTTTTTGTTTTCCAGTTACTGCACAAATTTGAGTTATCATTGCTTGTTAGTTAATAATAATAATATGTAGGATTTTTTTTTGAACTTGTTGATTTGAAAATCAAATTTGAGTAAGGTTTTAATTCAACTGTGATGAGACACTCTCAGTGACAAGATGATTCTGTTTGTGATATTGATGTCTAGCATAGAGATTACCTCTAAAATGAAGAAAAGGAAAGGAAAAAAAAAACCCAGGGAAAAATCATGGTCTTGTGTCCTATAACCAGCAAAATAAAAACAAGATCGATCAATATCAATAGAGTATCGTTATGAATAACGTACTAACTTTTGAAATCATGATAATCTGCAGGAATTTCAGTAGGTGCAGTTGTTGTCGTCAGTCTATGCGGCCTCGGCGTGTTTCTGTACATCCAAAACCGGAGGCGGCGGCATTCGCCTTCATCAGCAAATCTCATTCGCAATACTTCGTCCGATCCGAACTCTTACTCCAAGTCCAGGGACACAGAATTAGGAGGAGGCAGCGGTGTCTTCCACCAGACTCGCCTCTTCTCCTACGACGAGCTCGAGGCAGCCACTGATGGCTTCTCTGACTCCCGAGAGATAGGCGACGGAGGCTTCGGCACCGTCTACAAAGGTTCATACTTATATGTTCAGTTCCGTTTTCCTATAAATTACGACTTTGATCTTGGTTTCATTCTTTCAGTTTTACTTTATAATAGTTTAGTCCCTAAAAATTGTTCAGCACTATGGTTAGGATTTGCTAGAATTAAAATTTTGAGGATAAAATTGAAACTTAATTCAAATATCAAGAAGGGGCTGTTTGGTAATAACAAACTGCGATGACGTGAGTTCGCTCGGCACGCGAACTCATGAGACATCTCGTGCGCGAGGCCCAGCTCAAACTTGTGGGACGCATGTTCAACAAGTGACTGGAGAACAAATGAAATCAAATTTCAAAGAGTATATTGTTACGATTGAAACTCTAAGAACAAAATTAACTGTTGGTTTTACTCCGAAACAATCTTGTTGATGTATGCCGGGTTTGTTCTTTCGATCAGGAATTCTGCGAGACGGACGGGTAGTGGCGATCAAGCGGTTGTATGAGAACAACTGGCGGCGGGTAGAGCAGTTCAAGAATGAGGTGGCGATTCTTTCCCTTATCCGCCACCCAAACCTCGTCACCCTGTATGGCTGCACCTCTCGCCACAGCCGTGAGCTTCTCCTCGTCTACGAGTACATCTCCAAAGGCACCATTGCTGACCACCTGCATGGCTCTCACGCTGACGAGCGTGCATTGACGTGGCTGCTCCGTCTATCTATCGCAATCGAGACCGCCGATGCCCTTGCGTACCTCCATGCAGTGAATCCCCCCATCATCCACCGCGATATAAAGACCAACAACATACTGCTAGATGCCGACTTTCACGCAAAGGTCGCCGACTTTGGTCTCTCGCGGCTTTTCCCTCCACATGCCACACACGTGTCAACGGCGCCGCAGGGCACGCCGGGATACGTGGACCCGGAGTACCACAAGTGCTTCCAGCTCACCGACAAAAGTGACGTGTACAGTTTCGGCGTGGTTTTAGTTGAGCTCATATCGTCGATGCCAGCCGTGGACATAACACGACGGCGCGACGAGATCAACCTGGCCAACATGGCGATACGTAAGATACAGAACTGCCAACTCGAGGAGCTGGTGGACCCCGCGCTCGGGTACGAGGAGGATTTCACGACAAAGAGAATGATCACAATGGTAGCGGAGCTCGCGTTCCGGTGTCTACAACCGGACGGCGAGATGCGGCCGCCAATAAAGGAGGTGGTTGAGGTGTTGAGGGAGATACAGAAAGAGGGCTACGACAATAACAGTAGGATGGAGGAAGTCGACATTGTGGCAAAGGAAGATTCAGGGTTGCTTAAGAATATTCCTCCCTTCTCACCTGATTCTGTTGCTGCTAAGTGGGCGAGTAGGACTACAACACCCAACACTAGTGAGTAGAGTAATCACATAATACTGTTGTTTAAATGGGTAGAATAGTTGTGCATTTTGTGATGTTGTAGATGGTTTTCTGTTCTAAATTTACTCTTTTGACTTTGAGGGCATTGTACATATCAGTTAAGAGTGTTAAACAACGTATGAGAGATAATTAACTAGCCCTGTCTTTTTTTCTTTGTTTTTTCATTGGATCATTTCTTATTAAGCTTGATAAGGGATACAGCTGAATATAATAAGAGGACAACCATCTGCTAATTTTGACAGTAAGTCCTCAAAAAATGGACAGATAAAGTTGCACGGCAACATTAAGATTATGCAGCTAAAAACGAAGAAATAAACTGTAATGCTTGATCTGAATTGCAACCGATTCAATGGGTATTCCACTGAATATAGGATAACAATGATGATGATTCAGAGATTACTAAATAGGATCGGAGATGCAACGCTCGATGATGATCCTTTGCTGAGACGACAGCGTCGATGATGATCCAAGCTTGGGTCCTCAAGTAGAACCCATCTCTATGGTAATGATCTAGGTTGAATTACCATAAGAGTAGAAGAAAGAGAAGATGATGTAGGAACGAGGTAGAGAGGGAGAAGGAGAGAGAGAAAGAGAGAGAGGAATTGAATCTGAATCTTGTTATCAACTAATTGTTGTTACAAGCACTATTTATAGGGAATTAGTAGGGACCAAGTTGTAAATTCTAGGAAAATGAGTGTTCTGGATAGAATTGCTATGACACTGTGCTGGGTCGTTCCCAGTTCGGACCTGGGGTTCAACCCTAAGCGTAACGGGTCGGATACTGGAGCGGTTAATAGCGGAAATCTTAATATGCCACCCAATACCCGTTAGCCCACTTGGGAATGCTCTAGAACCTCCTTGGTTTCTCCACTGTGATACCTTAATCCCCATGTTGGTCAAGACTAAACCTTCCAGAGCACGCTACCCCTTTCCATGGTGACTTCTATCGCACTCATCCTCCCCATAGCTTCTCAAGAGGTTCATCCATGGCGTCCCCTGCGATGCCCTCGACGATCCTCCACAAAGGTCATCAGAAAACCATTATGTCACGCCCCGAGTTTCAAAATAGCGGTAGAATTTTTTTTTTTTTTTTTTTTTTTTTTTTTTTTTTTTTTTTTTTTTTTTTTTTTTTTTTTAAATCAGAGTTCAAACTTTAACTCATAACGTGAACAGACCGCCACATGCATAGGAAATTCTCTGTCCACACGGACAGAGTCTCCCCTATACATGCTCGGCTAGGCAAGTGCAGTGATACCATCAGAGAGCAACATAATCAACAGCTAAATCAAAAACATAAAGCTCTACAACTAATACATCCACAACTACTCATGACATAATCCACAAATACTCCAACTCAAAAATATATAGACAATCTAAGATCATGATACGGTAGCTGCAAATACTAGCACTGGGCCACTGCGGCCAATAGCAGGGGACAACTCTAGCGCGACAGCTCACTGGATCGTCCCAATCTCCAGCACCCGACTGACCTGAAAAATGGTCACCCAGGGGGTGTGAGATACATCGACAGTGTATCCCAGTGGGCACGACGGACCGAGAAATAGCAAGTCGTACCTACCGGATACAGTAATAAGCGGATAGCAAAAGCAAGAAATATTGAAGCTGAAAGGTAAGATGCAGATGTAAAATCTAAGCATGCTGAAATGGAAGCAGGGGTGCTCATATATCAATCTAATCATGCTGTAACTGGCAAATCATACCAGCAAGAGCTAATCATGCTGTAGAGTAGAGCTAGTATGATAATCAATAAGATCAATGCTATAAACAGGGAATGCTGATAATCACGGAAGGGAAACAGGGTACTCATGACTGTAATTGATCATGCTATAACTGATAAATCTGACAAGCAGGAAATGATCATGCTATAAACAAAGCTGGTATATAACAATCCTGTAAACTAAAAGAGCTGAATAATAATAACTGTATGTACCCAATCAGTGCCGTCATCAGTCACGAGGACCTAGGCCAATGCCAAAGCTGGCACGTTCGGCTGACATATAACTCGGCACCATCAGTGCACTCAGGGGCACACGTGTCGCCACTCTCGTCTACTATGTGCAGCCTGGGGCTCACGGGTCGCCACTATCGACCACTTCACCGGTAAAGAACGCGTTGTGGGGGATCAATCCCACGGCGTACGTGAAATGAGCAGCTAGTGCTATGGCGATCATAAGACTGATGCTCAAGCTGAACAGTCGGCAATGAGCCAGATAATCCCTGTCGGGATGCTGAAAGCTGTAATAATCACGGATGCTGAAAGCTGTAATAATCTCGGATACTGTATAAACGAATCTGAGCAACAGGAGCTGAATATTTGAGCTGTAACTGAAACAGAAACTAAATAGCAGGACTATACTCCTATTCTATCATGCAACGTAGAACAGGAAATGCTACTATAACTAGGCTGATGACCAAACAAGCATAGCATATGTCAAGCTGTATATATAGGTATACTAAATGCTGAACATTAAATCATACCGGGAACTGAACTGCAAGATCGATACTACATGGCTATACACAGTGAATGCTGGAATGAGAGCAAATAGAAAGGCTCAAGCATAGGTTCAGGACTACACAAAAACAGGGGTCCGACCTACCACAGCACCCCATAGGGCCAACCTGATAAAGCCCGGACCGAAGATAAACCCACCTCAATGTAGATGATCACGGTGGCTGCTGGATGGCTCGCAAGCTGGCGGCTGACTGCTGGGACCTGAATCATATGCACAGGTCAGAAAATAAACTCTCACACATACCCAACCCCTGACTCGCAACGCACACAAGGCTTAAACCTGGATCTTTTTCAGATCATCGGAACCTGCCGAAAATTCGCTGATCGGTCAACTTTGACCCAATCAGCGCCTACAGATTTCCGAATTCAGCGAGACTTGACATGCGGCCCCAGAACGCTTCACTGAAGATGTTTGGGCAAGTACATACTTCTGGATGTGTCTCTAAGCTAGACCGATGCCATAATTACTAAAATATCCCCCCAAAAATCCCTTTTCGGTTTTCGAGAGTCACCAGCAATAAACCACGGCTGCTGGATCCATCAGGACTACACTGGGAACCTCAAATAGAACAACTTAATCGCCACAAGTCCTCGAATTGCGCGATTAAAACCGAGTCGCCGATAAACCGACAATTTTGCCGATTTACGGTCCGATAACCGATTTCCGCTCAACGGAAGCTATCGGATGTCCAAAGAAAAGCTTAGAGATCATGGGCACACAGCCCAAGACAGCACGCTAGGTAACATTTGCGTTTAGACCCCTAGGGTTTCTTGAATTCGCATAAATACATGCATTTTAGGACCTTTTTCGCTTGTATTAATTCTCGGGGCATTATTTAATCGAATCGAGACCACCAGCAAGTGGCCCTCGACTTGCTGGACACCGTGCTCACCATTTGGAAGCAGCATGAAACCCGAGAAAATCTTCGGGTTATTCCTTTCATGGCTAACATAGGCCACTTTGCATTTTACAAAATTCCACCCGACCATTTTCAATTTTAAGGCAAGCATCATGATCAGGGACCTCAAATTAGCCAGAGGCTCACTGTCGCGAAGCCGCAAAGTTGCTAGAACAGCCTCGGGATCAACTAGACCCTCAAAAACCCTTAATTGCTAAATCTTTTATTTTGCTTGTGCAAACAGCAAAGCAAGTTGAGCATCATGCTCAGCATATCACAGGGACTTTAGGGCTCACTCTAGTGCAGTCTTGCTCATGCTGGATCAACAGATCCAAGCCCCTTGCTCTCGAATGGCTTAGCTTGGCTCCACACATTGATCCACACAGTCAAACTTGCAACTGAAGTGAGCATCAAGCTCATGGGATCACGTGGAGTCAAAATATCCCTTGCTGGATGGTTGTAAGTAGCTAGAACCAATTTGAGCTCTCTCGGGCATTTTCCCGAACACATGGTGGGCATCAAAGCTTAATACACAACCTTGAAGGCATTAATGGTGGATCTCTATACAAAAGGCTCTGGGTCTCATGCACAAGCACCTGTAGGTGCTACCTAACTCCACGAAGCTCGCTGGACTCATGCCCGACAGCTAGACACGGCGGCGGCGGCGGCGGAGCAACCACGGCCCGAGCTTGCACCAACAATGGTGGAGCTTCACCCGAGCTGCATGGGCCCCATGCAAATGCATGGTTTTTGGAAAATTTGCATCTACACCCACCTTGCACTTTTGTTCTTTAACACCTAGCTCCCATCTGTAGGCTACAATTGCGGCCAAAACCCTAACCTATAAGCCACTCTCAATTCGACACATAAAATATAGGGGTTTTTGCAAAAATACCCGCTCTTTCGGTGTATTTCACGCATTTCGAGACATACGGTTTGTCGAATTGAAAAACAAACTTCGCCACGACGTCCGGCTCGACGAAACCTATCAGGTAGCAATTTTGGTTCGCTAAAATTGAGCTTCATAATTTTTAAAATCCATCTTATACTGTAAATTATACAGTTCGGCACGCTTTACGATGCTTTAGGCTCGTCAAATGCAAATTTTGTCAGCGCCACAGCGCTCAGAACGATGATGCCATTCAAATCAACTACATGGATCGTCATATTCGGACTCCAGACGGTCGATCGGCCGACGTTGGCCGGCAAGGGAATTAAATCAGGGGCTACTATTCATTGGTACTATTCACTTAAGTCGCGGGTCCCACCAGTAACTTAGCTGATTTCTGAACAATCCGACTGTCAGATCGAAAATCAGTTTATATCATTTTCAATCGATTCGACGAGACGGTCGCACTAGCGATTTCAGATTTTCAAAATCAGACTCGAATCTGAAAGGCAGACATAGTGCTCCGAAAACTGTGCAATTTGCACACCGATATACAACCACTTAGGTTCAGTTTTTCATTTCCTCATTCACATTCACATTTGAATTCTTTAAATTCAAATTTGAATTTCTCGGGTACTACACATCACTTGTAAGCAACAACGCTGACCACCAACTCAAACTAAGCAGCTTCCTTCTTATTACTCCTTTTCCCTCTTTACTTCCTCGCTCCATTGATGGTTTTTTTTTTTTTTTTTTCTTGTTTATAACAGGTGTTACAATCCTCTTTACTTGAAAGATTCCTATCCCCAGGAATCAAAACCAGGAAATTGTTGCTTAAGACCTTGATAGTCCTCCTATGTAGCAGATCCCAATGGCAAGTTGCTCTATTTGACTAACACAGTTGTCGCTCCCTTCCCATGCTTAATGACACACTTTTCTAGAACACTTTCGGGTATTGCGAGGAGTTGCCCTTCTTCATCTGCTAAGGGTGCAATAGGTATAACCTTGTTCTCAGCACCTGGGCTTTGCTCGAGCTGGGATACGTGGAATACAGGATGAATCCTTGATCCCTCAGGTAAACGTAATTTGTATGCAACCTTTCTTATTCTCTCGATGACTTCAAAAGGTCCATAGTACCTTGCGGATAATTTTGGATTCCTCTTCATGGCAGTTGACACTTGTCTGTAGGCTTGAAGTTTTAAGTACACCCAATTTCCTACAGAGTATTCCCTTTCCTTTCGGTGCTTATCAACTTATGCTTCATCCTATTTTGAGCCAATTCCAACCTGTCCTTTAGCTCCTTAGTTAACCCTTCTCTCTCCTGCACCCAGTTCCTAACCTCTTGTGAGGTAGCTGAATTCTCAGCGGCTACCAAAGGGTGTGGAGCTGGAACCCCATAAAGAGCCTGGTAAGGAGTCATGCCCAGTGAAGAATGGTAGTTGGTGTTATACCACCATTCTGCATGTGAAAGATATTTGCACCATCATTTGGGATATTGGAAGCACATACATCTCAAATAAATTTCCAAACACCGGTTGGCCCGCTCGGTCTATCCATCTGTTTCGGAATGATATGCCGTGCTCATGCTTAGTTGTGTTCCCATAACTCGAAACAATTCTCTCCCAAAAGAACTGATGAACACCTTGTCCCTATCTGACACAATACTCCTCGAACACCGATGTAGTTTGTACACGTTGTCCATAAACACCTTAACCACCTCCATAGCAGTGAAAGGGTGCTTCAGTGGTAAGAAATGACTATATTTGGTTAATCAATCCACTACTGCCAGGATAGTATCTTTGCCTTCAGACCTTGGCAGTTCTTCTATAAAGTCCATACTGATATCTACACAAATTTGCTCTGAAATAGGTAGGGGTTGGAACAAGCCTGCGTAGGGTTGTCCATCAATTTTATTTCTAACACAAGCCTCACAGCTTTGAACTAGCTTCTCCACATCTCTCTTTAGGCCATTCCAAAAAAAAATACTATTTAATTCTCTGATACGTATGTTGTATGCCCGAATGGCCCCCTACCGGGGAATCGTGAAACTGTTTTATAAGTTTATTTCGCAAAGTACCTATACTTCCTATGCACACCTTCCCTTTATATCGTAACACTCCCTGACTATAGGTATATTATTCATAGGCTTCAGGGTTCACTGCCAGATTCCTCACAAGTCCTTCAAAGTGTTTATCCCCTTGATAACCTCCCACTACCTCCAAAATCCATTCGGGTACCACCGATGTTATGGTCAGGTTTGTTCCTTCTTCTGAGACCCTCCTAGATAATGCATCTGCAGCTGCATTTTCTTTTCCCTTATGATATGTGATAGAGTAATCAAATCCCATTAACTTCATCATGCCCTTTTGCTGCATAGGAGTAGTAATCTTCTGCTCCAACAAGTATTAAAGCTTTCATGGTATGTTTTTATAATGAATTTCCTGGAAATCAAATAATGCCTCCATTTCTGTGTAGCCATCAATATAGCTAAAAACTCCTCGTATGTCGATAACCCTAAATTCCTTCCTTTAATAGCTTTGCTTAAGTAAGCAATAGGTTTTCCTTCTTGTGACAATACAGTTCCTATACTGCCTCCACTAGCATCTGCTTCCAACACAAACGACTTACTAAAATCAGGTAAAGCTAAGACTGGAGCTTGGGTCATAGCCACCTTCAATTTCTCAAAAGCTTGTTGCGCCCCTTGATTCCATTGAAACTGCTCCTTCTTTAAGAGTTCAGTCAAAGGCTTGCTGATACTTCCATAATTTTTCACGAACTTTCTATAGTATCCTGTTAACCCCAAGAACCCCCTTAGCTCTTTAATTGATTTTGGAATAGGCCAATTAGTCATAGATTCCACTTTACCAGGGCCCGTAGCTACCCCTTCTTTCGATATTATATGCCCCATATACTCAACTTTCTTTTTAACAAAAGTGCATTTACTCCTGGCATAAAGCTTATTCTTCCTTAACTCGTCCATCACTATAATCAATTGTTTCAAATGGTCTTCCAGTGTTTTACTATAGACGAGTATGTCATCAAAGAAAACTAATACAAACTTCCGGAGATACGGGGCAAACAGTGTTCATGATAGATTGGGATGTAGCGGGAGGATTGGTTAGTCCAAAAGGCATCACCTCAAATTCGTAATGCCCATGATGTGTTCTAAAAGCAGTTTTAGGAATGTCTTCCATATGTACCCGTATTTGGTGACACCCCGATCTCAGATCCAGTTTTGAGAAAAACCTCGAACCTCCCAATTCATCCAGAAGATCGTCAATAATGGGTATTGGAAACTTATCCTTGATGGTTAACTTGTTTAACTGCCTATAGTCTATACACATTCTCCAACTCCCATCTTTTTTTTTACTAACAACACGGGCAATGCGAAAGGACTGTTACTTGGTTGAATTATCGATGTTCCCAACATCTCTTGTATCTGCTTCTCTATTTCCCCCTTCTGTTCATAACTGTGCCTATACGGTCTAAGGTTGACCGATAAGGCACCTTGCTGTAGAAGAATTCTGTGGTCTATGGATCTTTAAGGAGGCAGCTCCTTTGGCTCCTCAAAGACATCTTTGAACTGCTCCAACACTCTCGACAGATGAGGTGATGTCGAGAGTGTTGCCCCGGGCCTTCTTCCTCATTTCCACTTATTGAACAATGGCTGAGAACACAACATTCTCCCACCTGTGATTCTTGGAACCACTGTCTAGCTGTAATTAACTATAGCTTAGCCCTTTTTTTTATTCCCTTCAGTACCAATGGTTGGCCATCCTATACGATAGTAATAGAGTTCTGCAGAAAGTCAAATGTA
Organism: Tillandsia leiboldiana; assembly: GCA_029204045.2. Lineage (NCBI taxonomy): Eukaryota > Viridiplantae > Streptophyta > Magnoliopsida > Poales > Bromeliaceae > Tillandsia > Tillandsia leiboldiana. Next base: position 21,898,872 of record CM055077.1, read on the forward strand.
ATCTTTCCACAAGATTTCAACCAATCAATGCCTAAGACTATGCTAGAACATGCTAATCTGATAACTCTCAAGTCAGTTTTGAAGGTTTGACCCTGCAGTACCCATAAAAACTCGGGACATTGAAGCTTGCTAAGTACTTTTTGTCCATTTGCCACCGTAACTACCAATGGATGGGCAACCACTATTTGCGCCTTGACTTCTTTGGCTGTTTGGAAGTCAATGAAGCTATGAGTGCTTCCCGTATCTAATCAGCATGGTAAGCATTTTGTTTTTGGTCTCACCCTGCACCTTGATAGTATTTGGTTGCTTCTCCCCACTCAAAGCATGTACCGACACACCTGTCTCCAACCTCTCCTCTACTTCTGCATCTTCCTCTTCTATAATTTTCTTATTCAGCTCATTTTCTGTTAGGCTGTCCTCGTCGTAAACTTCAAGAGGTTTGTCAATTCCCCGGAGGGCATTAAAAGTTTTATTATAACAAACATGGCCAGGATGGTACCTTTCCCCACACTTATAACATTGATCGAATGCTCTTCTCTGAGCCAGAATCTGTCGACTTTCTGGAGATTGATTAGCATAATTCCTCTGATGATTGGGTGGTGGTTGTCTGATGTTCCCTGGAGCATTATTGATGGTAGCACCTGGCATTGCTTTGTAGTTGTGGGTAAACTGGTGTTGACCATGAGTACCTCTTGGACTTTCCTTCACCCTTCTACTCATAACTGCCAAAGCTCTCTCATGTAGCTTAGCTTTTTCATAAGCTTCCTCCAGAGTTTCAGGATGGGCTATATCCATAAATGGAATCAACTCTTCTCTTAACCCATTAATATAACAAGAAATAAAGTATTCTTTAGTAATATATGGGCTATAGCTAAGCAATTGAGTTCGAAGTTCCTCAAATTTTTCTTGGTATCTCTCCACTGTCCTAAACTGTTTTAAGTTACTGAATTCTCTTATTAGATACCTCTCGCCCACCTGAGTAAATCTTCTACTAATGGCTTCGGCAAACTCCTCCCAAGTTACTCCCTGTCTGGTAATCAAGAAGCTCTGCTTCCAAGTTTTTGCTCTACCTATGAGATGCATGGTTGCTATACTCATCCATTGTTGTGGGGGTATCTGGAATATTTCAAAGTATTGTTCGCAACCTTCAATCCATGATCTAGGATCATCCCCACAAAAAATAGGAAAGTCCAACTTAAGATGAGGAATGTGGATTTGGGAACCATTCTTACTGTTTTAAGTATTACTCTTACCCCTTCCATTGGGGGTCGCAGTAGAATGCCCTTTCCTTTTCCTTCTCTACCCTCTAAATGTTTCAGATCATTATCATGTTGGTTGTTTTGCAGTCTTGTCAGGGTAGGAAGCCTATGGCCTTGGCTTACAGGTTTGGAAAGAGTACCTTCATAGGCTAATAACTTCAATAATTCCTCATGTTTGCTAGAATTATCCCTGAAAACTGTCTCATGTCTCTTAATTGCTTCCATTTGAAGAGATTCATAATGCTTTTGTTCCACTTCTTTAACCTCTGATATTTGATTAGTCAATTATTTTACTCTTCCTTGGTATTTTGCAGTAAGTTTTTGCATTCTCTCTTCCAATGTTGTGATATGGCCATTCAAGTCTCTCAACCTAGTACCCTCTGCCATGTTACTACCTCCTGGTGAGAACTTGAACCTATTCTGATTCTTCCCTCCAATCTTTAACTACTGTGCCTGACTATTACTTTGCCAAGGATGTGATATACTCTATATTTATTCACAAGGCGAGAGTATTGTTCTTGAATGCTACAATCAGAATTTTTGATACAGATTTGAGATCTCGATGATACCTGTACTCAGTGGTGTCTCGGAATGATCCCTCCTATGATTTGTTGTTCAATGCCTTGCGATCCCTAGGATTGAACTGCTCTGATACCACTGGTAATGCTTGATCTGAATTGCAACCGATTCAATGGGTATTCCACTAAATATAGGACGACAATGATGATGATTCAAAGGTTACTTCCTTGGATCGGAGACACAACGCTCGATGATGATCCTTTGCTGAGATGACGACGTCGATGATGATCCAAGCTCGGGTCCTCAAGTAGAACCCATCTCCATGGTAATGATCTAGGTTGGATTACCGTAAGAGTAGAAGAAAGAGAAGATGTAGGAACAAGGGAGAGAGAGAGAGAGAGAGGAGTTGAATCTGAATCTTGTTATCAACTAATTTCTATTACAAGAACTATTTATAGAGAGTTAGTAGAGACCAAGTTGTAAATTCTAGGCAAATGAGTGTTCTGGATAGAATTGCTATGACATTGTGCTGGGTCGTTGATCGTCCCCGTTCAGACTTGGGCCTCAACCCCAAGCATAACGGGTCGGATACTGGAGCGGTTAATAGCGAAAATCTTAATATGCCACCCAACACTCGTTAGCCCACTCGGGAATGCTCTAGAACCTCCTTGGTTCCTCCACTGTGATACCTTGATCCCTATGCTGGTCAAGCCTGAACCTTCCAGAGCACGCTACCCCTTTCCATTGTGACTTCTATCACACTCATCCTCCCCATAGCTTCTCAGGAGGTTCATCCATGGCGTCCCCTGCGATGCCCTCGACGATCCTTCACAAAGGTCTTCGGAAAATCGTCGCTTGCCAGCAACAGCGCTGACCACCAACTCAGACTAAGCAGCTTCCTTCTTATTACTCCTTTTCCCTCTTTACTTCCTCGCTCCACTGATTGCCATAACTTTTTTTTTTTTTATAACAGGCGTTACATAAACCTAAGATCCCCGAACCCAAACCGAAGGACCATGCAGTGAAGTATCAAGTCCATACCCAATCACTAACCTAAGGATAAATAGACATAGGACTAGGACAAGCTTTGAGAATACATGGGCATAAAGCCCCTCGGTTAACCGAAAAAAAAGCCTGGAGTGAAGGTAGGCGCGCAACCTATGATTAACAAATCAAATGTGTTTAGAAACAGAACAAACATAACAAAACTACCTTCAAAACATTGCAAGACAAGAATTGCTGCCGGCTAAATAACCCCACCCAAAAGCTGACCGAGCAGTGAGTCGAAAGCAGCTAACTAACATGTCATCGCTAAAGTTTCATTGAACTGCTATCATAGCACTAGCACACCAGGACAGCCACCGCCACCGGATAAGAAGTTCATGAAAGAGGAAGAGCGAGGGGTGCCAAGAGTACACCAACGAAGGAAGAAACAATGGAAGAGACGACATAATATAAGCAAAAAAAATTGTCATATAATAGTAAATCTAGGAATTGAGCTCAGAACCTTTCAAAATGGAGAGAACTTAGGACTGGCTCTAATATAATGTTACTCAAAAAGATCAATTTAGTAGAAGAACTAAAATTAGTCATAACAGACCTTAGCCATGGAAGCCCCCACATTCACTGATAACCTCCCTCTAAAGGCCTAAATCGTACGCCAAAACTAGCTTGAAAGGGATCTCACAAAGGTGGAAGAAGAGTATTAAAGGAGGGTGGGAAAAATAGAGAACTGTGATATTAAGAAGGGAAGAAGAACATTGGAGAAGGGAAGAAGGGAGGGGAATGAGAGAACCAAAGAATAACCAATCAAGACATTCCTCATACATCTTTGTTTCTCCTTTTTCTTTTCAAAACCAAAGTACAGTTAATATCAAACATCTTAATAAGTAACAAAAGTTAAAATAGCAAATAAAAGCACGAGCAAATTCTATCTTATAACAACACTAAGAAGCTCAAGGCTCCACCTTCTGTTGAAATAGGCTAGCTTCAACCTAGCCTTCGCAAAATACAATCCTTAAGCTCCAATATCATATCCAACAAATCTTTCAATAGTATAGAAGCTCATATTCATAAAAGATTGAATTCAAAACAAGTCATCCTTTTCTCTATAAGAAGGCCCAAGACATGGAACTGTCCAATCAACAAAAAACTAGCAAGATGACTGTATATATTTACCAAGATGTCCAACATGTTGCCGAGCATCAAGTAGAATAACACTTCCGAAGGAACATGCTTTACCAATTACGCTGTTTACTTATTAAACACAATATGAAAACTCTTCAGAGAAACAAAAGTTAAAATGAACCACTTTATTCTTTGGAACCAGAACAATCATACAGTTGAAGTTAACTTATCTAGATTTGCACATACAGATTAAGCATCGCCTAACTTATGCTTATCTCAAATTTTTCGAATGTGAACAAGTGCTCAACATTTGATCGTGATTAGCAAAACAATAAATAGAGAAAAAAAGTTACAACCAGCAGGATGGATGACCTAGTGATGCTACAGAAAATGTTATGGAGAAAGAAATGTCATACCAAAGTCAAGACTGTGATGGCTCCTTTCATTGGGCAATTAGCCATACCAGTTATTGGTCTTCGAACTAATCTTTGCTGCTTCTCCACAACAATGCTACCAGTACCACATTCACAGCATTATGTCTTTTCCCAATAAAGGAGGATTTGTAAGGAGTCGAGTGCACGATTATACCATCACTTGAAGTCTAAACAAAGAGAGTAACTTATTCAAATAAATGCTACAGTTAAGGCCATGATCACTGATCACCAAACTAAACATCGCCTTCTTCTGAACTTATCGACATCATCTGAACTCATCCTCGACTTCTCAGGAAGATCTGCCGCCTTGGATTTCACAACTCGACTGTCTAAACTGTTCCTCGAGGCCTCAGGACGGTGGGTGACTTCCTGTGTTTGTGGTTTCTCAGAGGGTATAATCTCAATAATGTCCTTATTGTTGTTATGGGCGTCGTCTTTCACCGTTGGTTCTTTCGAGCCATTCTTTGCAGCTTGCTTAGCAATGGATGAAACAAATTTCTTGAGGTGGCGTATGTAGTCAGGGTACAGCTCGAGATTGCAGTGGCCGCCACCACTAAGCCACAAGGGCGCGTACTTTACTTTGCTAAGCTCCCATAGCTGCTTTCCATGTGAGCAGTCAACAACATCATCCGATGTGCCCTGGGAATAAAAATATTCAGTTAAACAATCTTGTACCAACAAACAACTTACAAAAGACTCGATGATATTTCCATCAATTTTCTCCTGATAATATTCCTACAGTCCAGCTTATAATGCTAATTTATCATATTTGAAGAATTTATTGATACAGGACTAAAAGTAGACCAACTCAGCAAGGAAAACCTGGCATATAACTATACAAGCAACAGCTCGGATCACTCCGAAGTGAAAACAACGCTGACCAACAAAAAGCATCAGCTGTATAACATGCAAGCCCAAGCATGAAATTGGAATAATTGAACTCTCTACAATCTTCACAAACTTTTCCAGAGAACCATCCAATATGCTAGTATCACCGAGCAACAAGACAGGTTACACCTAAAAAGTACAACAGGTCAGACCAAACAAGACAGGTTTAGATCAAAAAGTCATAGAAGATGATTTCCGAGCCAACCCCACTCAAAAATTTGCCTGGGTCTTCCAAAACAGCATTCTTGTTGTAGAACTAATCTATCACATTTGACATCTGATTTCACCAATTAATATATAAGCCACAGTACCAATTGAGCCTACTTTACAGACTGATAGATGTTAGAATCATGCGCTGCTCCGCAGTATTTGAGGAGCATCACCACCCTCCCTCCCAAACCACCCCGCCCAACCCCGCCCCTTGTCCTTCGTTTCTCTTTCAAAGTTTTTGATTATCATTAAAAGTATTCATTAAAAGTCTTAAATACCTGAATTGCCCTCCCCTTTCGAAGTTATCTTTATGCTAAAGGACTGATAGGAGTAATTTTTGCCATTTTACCCTCTCCTTCATTGTTGTAGGCCCTTAAAGAGATTTCTCATAAAGCCACGGGGAATTGCTATAGATTTTGATGATCAAGAGCAACTTGTATACTGCTTTTTTGAGGAAAAAAATTAAAAAAAGAAAACCAAAAGAGGTTATTATCTCATGGAACATTACCAATATTAAAACCCTTTAATTGAGACCTTCCAAAACAAGATTAGCTCCATCTAATTGCTAAAGCTCAGCCCCATGGCCCTCATCTAACATTTTCAAAACCAGTTAACAGATTTAGTTCATGCCTGGTGAATATTGTGGAAGAAAAAGCTTTATAATTTAACAAGCCTAATGCATGAGGCTCTCGTCACTAGAGTATCTAGGAGATACACAGCCTTACACAGAAGCAGATTTGTACGGCTCAAACCAACAACACTAGCCAACACGAGGAAATCAATGACCATCCTACTAAAGTGAGACCTCCAAAAGTGTCGTATTGTAGTACATGAGGGTGAGATGTATGCGTTCTGCCTAAGAAAATTCTTAACTATAATATAAAGTGATGCTATATACCAAATAAATTAGATGCAAGCAAACAACTTAGTCTAAGCATATTTACAAAGGAAGGTTATTATCAACCTTTAGCATCAAGCTGCCAAAATGAGCCCGATCAAATTATACTTCAGGGAAGGGGCATTTCAAGTTTCTTGCATGTAATTAGAGCCATATTAAAATCCAAGCATAATCTGATCAATTAACAGCTTTCACCTTATCAAAATGCTAATACCGTCCATCGATAATTAGTTAAACAACTAAGTGCCTATTTTGATTAGCATTGATTCCCTGAAGCCCAGTCCGCAAGGATTTCCTGCACACAGGGCCATCCCATTGCGGATGAGTGGAGGCTTTCCCTCCACCCCATGTTCAGGAACTTCCTACTAACCGGTTTGCACCCAACGAGCAAGTTGGAGCTTCTACAAAAGTGGTTCTTGAGTAGGGCTGTTCCTAGGATAAGGGACGCACATAAATTGGGATAGGGCAGCTCACATCACCTAATTAAAAAGTTGGTTAGGCTAAAGAACCACTTCTACAGAGGTGATGCAAGCGGGTTATCCAACTCAAGTTAGAGTCGATTCTGAATTGGCTATATTGATATCTTACCTAATCGAAGCCTTACAAATCATAAAATTTGAAAAATGATATTATTCTTCAATTTTGGGAATTTTCTTTATCTTATCTAATTGAGATTTTATTTGGAATTCAATTAAGATTCGAGATTCTATTTGGATTTGAATTTGGAATCAATTAGAACTTAGTTGACTAGTTTTCTTAATTTGATTTAATTTTATTTGGGAAGATTTAATTTGATTTAGTTTCTTTTGCTTTCTTATTGTTATTAGGAAACTTTGGAATAGAATTTTTTATTAATAAGACGCGCCTTCATTGTTATTCATACCTTGAGAATTTAGGGGGAAAAAAAAGTTCAGAGAATTTCTTCTTCCTTCATGGAGATGAAGTCTTAGAGAGTGTAATTGGAGCAAATCCATACAGGTGAATCCGTCATTCCAATTTCTTCTTTCTCCATTGGATAACATCCTAAATGGTGATTTAACAATCTGAAGGAATTCAACTTGATCAGTGGGACCCAAAACTGAACAACAAAACAGAAAACTTGGAAGACACAGGCACTCTGGGTGTGTGGCCCCCTTTTCTTCACGTTGTGCCCAGAGGCGCAAATTACACGCATCTCCTATTTTTTTGGCATGTTTTCATGTGGACCCATTCCTCCACATTATCAAGGAAAAAGAAATGTATATGATTCACACCCTCCATCAACACTGCACATGCCAGCATCTAAACCCAAGAGTAATCTCTTTTCCTTCAGGCAGCCACAGCTCCACCAAGCACTGCATCTGAGCTTCTACGCCAAATCGGAGTTTCTTCTTGAAACAATCCAGGGATCACTACATCAGCACTCAACCATCTATGCCAGAACCTACAATCCGAACTTTCTACTTTGAGCATGTCTCTCGGCTGAATCCTGGATTCTCCAATTTGTCTTTCCACGGTCTAACTTTAAACCAATAATCCCTTATTTCCTCCTATAATTCTTTTTCCCCATTTGTGAAAACCCTAACCTAGTTTACTTTATTTTATACATATTAGAAATTCTAACAGAACCAATCGTGAATCAATAAATAGAAGGAACTCGGGTTTTTCCTTTGTTGCACATTCATTCCAACTTCACTAAAGCTTGACAAGTTAATATTTTGCACATTGCAATAGTCCTAATAATTTAAAGAAAGTTTCAGTTTTCAAAAAGTATTCTATTTCAAAACTTTGGGCCAACTCTCAATTTCATCGCATGTTCGCATTGAGTTGCATTAGAAGAGTTTTCTAGGTTAGGGTGGTTTAGTCTTTCATCACATGGTTGCATGGAATTCATTTGTTCTGTATCCCATCATAGATCACTCCTCAACAATTTTGCATCAAGTCTAACTTAGAATTGGTTAGGCTTGGCGCGAGGCCCACAGATTAGGACATGACGAGCTCATCACTTAACCAAATGTTTGTTACACTCAGGCTTAGATGAAGCAACAAATATCTGGCCGGCTAAATTTTTTGTTACCAAAAAATGTTCGTCTTGCCTTTCCCAACCCAACTCGGATTTCGCTCAGCTCTAGTGTTGCCAATCTTTATCTTCATTCGAAAACTAAGTTTGAGAGCGGCGGCCAAAGGATGAAGAGATGCATGAGTCTGTTCATTGCATCCGGCCTCCACTTTTGTCATTTGGCTCTTTCACAGGAAACAACATCTTATTTTCTCCATAAATCCTGACTCAAAAAACCTATTCTACAAAACAACAAGTCATTCTAAACCTAAGCTAACAGCTTGTGCATCTTTCTTATTAAATGAACCGAGGATAATCTTTCAATAAGCCAATAGCTACCTGATTTTACTACTTACAAAAAGTATTATGGATAAAATTCTACAGTTATTTATTTGCAGTTGTCCTCAACATCTCACAACGTTTCTAATATTTACCTTCCCAACCCTTTCCCATAAAAGTAGATGGTGGCCCTTTTTCAGTGTGGAGCATGAAAGAACACTCAAAAGGTGTTATAAGATATGATTTAGTCAGAAGACTTGGAACAAGTTGAAACGCACAAAATTGTATCTATCAGTCATTTCTCAATCTTTAGGAATGTTTCTAATATATCATGTCCTATGGGAGTGGCTTCTAAGCGTAAGTTGTGCAGCATAAAATTAATCAGAAACACATAAAAGTCCTAAAAATCTTCATCACTAGTTCCCATCAAGCTTGGAACAATTTCTTCCAATGAAGCAAACTATTTTGCCTATCCATTCAAAGTCACAAAGCCGATACCACTCGAATTTTAACCACAAAACTGCTAGCCGAAATCAACATTATATTACCTACAAAAAGTGAGTAACAATCAACTAGTAATCACTAAAAAACAGATAGGCCAGATTACCAGAAAATCTGAACAAATTGATCAGTAATAAAAAAAATAAAATAAAAGGAAAGGCAGGACAGAACTTACATGAATGACAAGGACTGGACAGTTTACCGAGCCAATTTTGTCAATATTCTACAAGACAAAAATTGTTTGTCAAGGAGAATGCAGAGAGCACGTGGAAATAAGTACTATCAATTTTTACCTTGTAGATGTCAAACCAATATGTGCGTTTGACAGGATATAGAACTCGTAATCCAGAAAGAATGGGACTATGTAAAACAACAGCCCTCAAGTTCGGCACTCGTGAGGCAAGATCAATCGTCGGACCACTTCCAACAGATTGACCATATAAGATTATGTCCTCATCAGCTACTCCATATTGTTCCTTGAGGCAATTATATGCTGCTTCAATGTCTGCATATGTATTATACTCAGTGGGCTGTACAATGAAAGAATAAATGCCATATTAAGTGACCGTCAATGGTATGGGGGCATAGTAGTATATTTTCAAGCTTCGAGCGACGGGAAAATTGTGAAAGAGTAATTATGAAAGAAATTTGGAGCAGACCTTTCCTGTGGATCTTCCATAACCAGCATAGTCATACCTGAAATCACATTAACCAACTCAAGTTAATTTAAGAATTAACAAGTAATAGAATAATATATCAACAATACATATATATTGTTGTTGAGGAAGAAAAGTTATGCAAGCTCAACATGAAACAAGGTAAGAAATAAGATAAAAAGGTTGATTCTTCTCAGTTATAAGCTAGCACTGGTACTTATGACACAATTTTCTACAGGGTTCCAAATCATCAAACTTCACAGAGTAAGTAAAACAGGACAAATCAAAAAGATTTCAATGTCTAACTGACGAAGAAGTGGACCATGACAACAAAGGTGGTCATATAGATCACATAACATATTAGCTTCAAATCAGTTGGATATTTTTTGACCACTGATTATTATATACTGTTGAGGTCAAAACCGTCGTCACGTGGAATGCGCTGTAGCCAAATGGGGAAGCGACACGTGGCGCAGACCATCGGCCGAGACTAGCAGCCGATAGAAGAAATAGCCGACGAAAAGAAACTCGCGTTTTAACCAAGACCGACCTCAGCTGAAGGTGAATCATCAGACCGCCTCAGTCGAAAGATAACGAGAGGCGGGATCAGGATCGACTATCGGCTGCTCGAGCCGTAAAAGGAAAGATCTTGAAGATAGAAGGCACGAGATCTGGGGCGTGAATCACGCAACTAACTTTGAAATAGCAAGCGGCGCCCAACATCAGAAAGCGTCGAGGATCGCGCCTCGGCCCACCAATTTTGGGGATGAATGTGGACGGAAAAGAATTACTATCCAACCGAGAAAAATCAACTCAAAAGGAAATAGTTGAGAGATGCGCGATGATTCCCTACAAATCACGCATGTACAGCTACACACACCACGTATACGGTTCCAATGAGTATAAATAAGCGAACCATCGAAAGGAAAAGGGTCCTACAACCTCGTAAGCCAGTGACCACCCCTGCTTTTCCATACCTCAATACCTGCATCTACAGCTTTCCTACACTAAGTTTACAGCTTTTCTTACTGCTTTCCTAGCTAGCTTTTCATACCCGCATCTATAGCTTTTCTTACAACTTTCCTAGGAGTAGCCCTAATTGTAATCGTTCCTTGTAACCATTTCCTTGAGCAATACAACTTTCAATCGGCTTCAGGCCGTGTTAATCCTTGTTCCCAAATTCCGGTTCGGCTCCTCTAGGCCGAACTCTGTTGAGAGTTTGATTGAGAAGAACCCGGCCAAACGAATCCCTCCTCGGCCTAATCGTTTGGCACGCGGCGCATCACACACAGAGGATCAACTCGGAGACCGATCGCAGACCAAACCAGGTCAACGGTCAGCAGCGCTTTTCGGCCCCAACATATACTTACTAGCTGCAAGCAGGTAAAGTAAAAGCAAGACAAAATAAGACGTGAAATACATTCAACAAGAAAAATTGTTGCCATACAAATTTGATCATGTGCAGCTTGACTCCAAGTCGGGTTCAATCAAATCAGTTTTAATTTTTACTTATTTTTGGGCGGTTTTTAGCTTACTGGTGTTTGTATTAGAAAGTTCAGGCTAAGAATTTGGTAACTCCCTACAAGTTAGTGATATTCTAGATTTGTTATTTTAGTCCCAAGTAGGGTTAGGTTTTCATTTTTACTATAAATAGGACCCGATCAAGGGTTTTGAAGGGGACTGATTTATATGAAATAAAGCATTAGGTCTTATTATGTTCTCTACCCTGTGGCCTCGATTGGCCATCTTCTTCCTCACTTATGCCTCAATTGAGCCACTTCGTCTCAGTTTTCCCTCTTCTTTTTCACTCTTTCCTCTTTCCACTTCCCTTCTCTCTGTACCCTCCTCTACGGCTGCTACAATTCTGCATTGCTACTACAATACTTCTGCTACAGTGCTTCTGCTACAGTAGTATACTATAAAACTACTATTTGTTGTGTTGATTACTAATTTCTAGTTTCTACTGCTGTCAAGGCCTCTATTTCGCTAATCAGAATGTCTCAAAGGACTTTATGGCCGCCCCATGCTTTGTCTACTATATGATCTGCCATCAAGAATTTTCAGAGCTTTGACTTGTATAGTTTCGAATCAGTTATCTAGATCGGAATTTAGGTTTAGCCTCTTATTGTGGTCTTGTCAGTTTTTGTACTTGGGATTTGGGAATTGGGACTTCTATGACATTTCTAACAACATATACATTGTCCTAAGGAGCGAAACAGTAATGCTAAGTTCTCGTTATACAATTATCTCAACCATGACGTTTTCATTGATTTTATAGAATTCTTATCTGTAAAAACATACCGACCTGGCATTTAGTTGATAATTCTGTTTTTCAAGAGCATGTCTGACAAGTTTACATCTTCAAACTATGGTTCAAAGACATTAAGAGTGAAACAGTAAATGAAGATGAACAGCAAGGAGTCAACGGACATAAAAACTTGGGATCAAAGCAATGTTCCTTGGACAGGATTTGGATGCATATACGAGAGGAAGAGCGCCATAGTATCCCAAGATTAAATGAAAGAATAAAAGATTTCTTCTTCTCTAATCTCTCAGCCTTCTAAAAGAAAAGAGACAATAGAAACGCCTACATTGAGCTTCTCCCGTTATTTGAATTTTAGACCTAAAATACACTATTAGCAATCCTCATCTTTCACTTTATTAGTTATGTGAGAGAACAAAGGAGAGTGAAAGAGGGGTAAAAGAGCATAGCCTAGAAAGGAGAGTGAAAGAGGGGTAAAAGAGCATAGCCCTCTAGGGTTGTATTGATGAGAATACATAATATACAAACCAACCTATTATAGTAATAATACAACCAGAAATATCATATAGGCCTACACTACATAAGGCAACAATATACAATATATCCTATCATACTAATATATCGTATTATCTCCCCCCCGCAAGCTAAGCATGCATCGATCGGATGCAAAGATTAGTCCGCAGCATGGAGAAAAGAGAAGGAAACAAGGGTTTTGTGAAGATATTAGAAAGTTGCTTATCAGAGAAGATATGGACAAAGTCCTAGTCACTACATTGGACTTCTTCTCACAAAAACTGATGATCAAGTTCAATGTGCTTCGTACGAGCATTGAGAACTAGATTGGCAGCAATATATGTGGTGCTATAGTTATCACAATAGATGCAAATAGAGCGCCATAAGAATACTCTAAGATCACGAAGCAGACGACGGATCCAAATTGTCTCGACAAGCGTGTAAGCCACAGAGTAATATTCTGCTTCATTAAGCTAATATTCCGGTGCATCCCAAGGGCATGCGGTCTCTAAGAAGAAAAAAGCAACATCGTTGATTGTGGAGTTAGAGAAGCAAGAGAATGACAGTTGTAAGAATCTTTGGTATTCGAGTTTTTCTTGCATATAGGCCCCTAACAAAAACAATTTACAAATAGCCCCCTAAAATTTGTAATTACAAAAATGACCCTATACCTGCCACACGTGCGTCAAGGAAATCTGATGTGGTTAAATTGAACACGGTGAACCATTTACCATGTTTGAACACTGTAAATAGTTCACCGCGTTCAAACACGATAAACAATTCACCATGTCCAAACACGGTAAACAATTTACCATGTATTGATATGGTAAATGATTCACCGTGTTTAGACACGGTGAACAGTTTATCGTGTTCTTCTGTATATAAACATTGCTCCGAGCTTCCCTTCCCAAGTTTCGATCCCCTTACTCTCTCTCTCTCTCTCTTTCTCTCTCATCTCTGTGTGCCCCCGTCGCCGCCCGCCGCCCCCGAACTGCATTGTACTTCTCTCTCTCTCTCTCTAACACTCACTCCTCTCTGTGTCCCCCTCACTGCCGCCGCCCGCCGCCGCCGACCCCCATTCACATTCTCTCTCTCTCTCTCTCTCTCTCTCTCTCTCTTTATCTTTCTCTCACTCTCTCACTGAGAGAGAGAGCTCACTCTCTCTATCTCTCTCTGTCTCTCTCTCTTAGAAAGAGACAGAGCTCTCTCTCTCTCTCTCTTATCACCCCCCACCTTCAGAGCCCTCTCTCTCTCTCTCTCTCGCTGTCATCACCCCTCTTCCAGAGCCCTCCATCGACACAAAACTCGCGTTGACGTTCTCCGCAAATCAGTAAATTTATTTTTCACATAATAGTAAATTTTATAGATGCATCGTAATGTTTAATGTTGTAATGTTGTAATGTTGTGTAATATTATTTATATTAGAATATTATGTCTGATAAATGTGTTCTCTTTTGTATCCATTAGGACGGAAATTTAGTCGTGACCGATAATATACCACAATACATTGGTGGTCGTACAGAATTGATCGGCATTCGACGCGATATCACATTTCAGAATTTTGAAACGAAAATATATAAAGTTACTATGATCGAGCGAAAGCCCGTCTCCGCATAACAGTTCGATGCAGTGTTTGAAAAGGCGCGCCTGAGGCATACGCCTCGACGCCTAGGCGTGAGGCGCGGGCCTCAACGCCTCAGGGCATGAGGCGCGCGCCTCAGACGCACCTCGTAATATTTAAATTTAATGTGTCTAGGGTTTGGATTTTCAGGTCTTAAATTTTTTCAATATATATTCTAAAATGGTAAAACATTGAAAAAAAATCCTAATTTGAACATTTTCTTTCCTTTTTTTCTTAGTTGTTCTCTCTTCCCCCAATAGCAACAAGGCATCAAGCGTTTTTAAGTTGAAAGTTGAGACATAATTTTTTTTCTTTTTAGTTTGAGAACATTTATACATGTAATTTCTTTATTTTTTTATGGTTATTTTGTTTTTGTATGGCTATTTTGAAATTTTTTTCATGTAAAATATCAATTTAAACCAGGCTTGTTAATAATATTTGATTTTTATTAGAAGTGTGCCTCGCCTTCTTGAGGCGCGCCTCGCCTTCTTGAGGCGCGCCTGCGCCTAGGCTCCGAAAGGCCTTTGCGCCTCCCGCCTTTTCAAACACTAGTTCGATGTCCAATAGAAGCTAATGAATAGAAATTACTTATTATGTCAAGTGACAATGGAATTGTAGGTGTGATGAGTTTTTTTCCATTTCATGGTTGTATGAAAGTATATGTGGAGAAACAAGTATTGACGACACAAGATCGTCCAACCTCTATTTAATCCAAGAGAATGCGCAATAGTAATTACCAAAGAAATTATGTCGATCTCAAACAAATTCGTACATCAAGGTATAGAATTGTGTTTCATACTTTCTCTTTTATTAATCTAGGTGCAAAAAATTAATAATTTGGACTTTTTAAGTGTTACAGAGTATCTAAAGTTCCATATGTGCCACTGAGTGCATCATTGCCATATACTATTGTGGATCTATCTTCATTTGGTGGGCTTGATGAGCGGTAAGTGATTGTATGATTAGTTATATGAAATTTGAATCAATGTGAATAGTTAATCCTAAATACTTTTGCAGGTCAACTATCCATCATAATCTATGTGAATGTCCATCATCTAGTGTTCGAGAATGCACTGATTGGAAAGTGAGAAATGCAAATGATAATGAGAATGTAATTGAAAGTAATTATAAGCAAATAATTAGAAATAACGATGAGCATGCAAGTGAAACCGATATTGACACTATAGATGATGATATAGACGATATTTTAGAATCTATGAATTCTGATCATGATGGTGGTTTGAATTCTCTCACTTGCGCCATTCTAGACGAAGGTGTTGAATGGATTGAAAATTCATATGCCAACAACGATGATGTGGAGGACCCAGTAGAATTCAAAGAATTTGAAGATGAACGACAATGTTTTCTCCTAGGTAATAAATTAATTCATCGAGTCGTTGTTGATGCATACAATGAACAAATCATTGATCAGGGTCCTCTGAGTGATGAGGCATGGATTAATTAGGTATTTTTTGACAAGCCATCCTTGGTGAATGTTTTGAATCGATGGCAGATTGAATATAATGTGCAACTTAGAGTTGCTAAATCAAATACAACTAGATACACTGTGAGATGTGTGGTCAATTCTTGCCCATGGAGATTATATGCCTCTCGACCCAAAGGTTGTTCATATTTTAAAATAAGGACTTATGCAGGACTGCACACATGCATGATTCATATATTGAATACAACGCGTCAGAATTGTACATCTTCTTTTGTATGTCAACTTATACTACCCGCATTGAAGGCGAGGCTTGCTATGAGTTCTACAAAAATTCAAACTCAAGTTCGGAGTGAGTTGCACTTTACCATATCATATAGTACGGCTTGACGAGCACGGAATAAAGCACTAAAAATTATATACGGTAGTTGGGAGCAATCATATTGTGACCTTCCTCGATATTTCTCAATGTTAGAAGCAACAAATCCCGAAACTACTACGAAGACCGAGTTTATAAGAGTGACAAGTACTTCAAGAATGTTTGCACGAGCCTTTTGGACTTTTGGACCCTCAATTCATAGTTGGGTGTATTGTCAGGCATTACTTAGTATCAATGCTACCAATTTGTACAAAAAATACAAAGGCCACGCATTAATTGTCACAGGTGTTGATGCCAATGGTGGTTTATACTCACTAGCATTCGCAATATGCGAAAGAGATAATGGCTCGAGTTAGGAGTGGTTTCTAAATTGCCTACAGTGGTACATAACATGATCTCGAGTTATTATACTAATTTTGAATCGCTTTAAGAGGCTAGCGAATCTTATTGCACTTGTATTCCCACCATCAGAAGGTCATGTTGATCAATGATATTTGCGACATATGAAGACTAATATGAATGTTCATTTTAAAGCAAAATACCTACTTAAAAAATTTTATGCTATCGTAAGTGTCTCAAAAGAACGAGAATATTACATGTTAAAGAAAAAAATGAAGGAAAATGATGAAAATGCTTGGCTATAGGTTGATAAACTTCACGCCGATAGGACGTATTGTGCTAAAGCTTTCGATGGTGGTCGATGATTTAGCATTATAATAACAAACCGTTGGGAATGTTTAAATGGGGTGTTAAGGAGAGTTTGTCGTTTATCAATTATAGCTTGTAATGGCAAAATTTCATCGAGTGGTTGAATTCTTTCTAAAATATCGTGAGGGGAAAGCAACAATGTCTACTAAATTTGTATCGACTATTGATAAGACCATCAATAGTCGGATGACATGTGCTAAAGGCCTAAAGCACATACAGTTCGGTGATTTGAAGCTCAAGAGTTTGACGTACTTACTGGAAGGGATTTGGAATACTAAGTGATTATCAATGGGAGGGATTCTACATGTTCATGTTTGTATTTGCAATTAACGGGAATCCCTTGTTCACATATTTAATCATATAGTTCCTCTAATAAAAATATAGATTATTATAGTTTATATTATCATTGGTATACTACCGAGTTCTACCGTAAGACATATGAACCATAATTCCATCCAATTCCCGATCAACGTTATTGGGTTGAGTCATATGATTCACCTCTACTTCCCCCACACGAGAGAAGAAGAAAGGATGACTCAAATCTACTCGCATTCGCAATGTTATAGACGAAGGCGCTGAGAGTAGCAGGGGCAAGTGTAGTATGTGTAAACAATACGGGCATTATAAGAGCACATATCCTAAAAATCAACAAAAAAGGATCGAGAGACGTCATCACTTAGGTTGTTTGTTTGATATTTTACTTGTTGTAGATTTATTTGATTAATTTACATTACTGCACTCATATTATATCTTTTTTTTTTGCTCATTGGTTTTATTTCAGATGTACGATCACGAAGAGGCATGATCGATTGATACCTCTGTACTGACAGAGTAGCCCCACCATAGATGCACTTGCATCAGGGATGAGGTCATAGCTTATTTTTAATTTTTCTTTTCTTTTTTTGTATTCCTATGTACTAATATTATGTGACATTTATAATATTGTGAGGTTATTCCCCCGTTCACTTTACGGAGCATGACCATAAATTGAATTGTTGGCAGATTAAGCATCCTGCAATTTTGGAACTATTGGCAGAATTTTATTATGCTTCGCGATTGAGGCGCGTCCAACTAGATCACTCTTTATTAGGATCATTAGTCGAGAGGTGGAGGAAGGAGACGCAGACTTTCCACATACGACATGGGGAGATGACTATCACTTTGATAGATGTGGTTGTTATCACAGAATTCCGCATCCATGTTAGGGTTGTGACTGGAGATGCCTCGTGTCAGTGGCAACAACTATGTAGGCTTCTCCTTGGGGTCGTTACGGAGAATATTTGGGGAGGTGAAATAAAGATAGATTGGTTGTATCATCAATTTCATAATATCGCCTTACATGCACTTCCCATTGTCATAGGGGCTACGACACGAGCATATATAATGTTTCAGATAGGTTATAGTTTGATGCCAAACACAAGTGGAAATAGAGTGCATTTGAAGTGGTTGCCACTTTTAGAGGATTTTGACGCTTGTGGTAAGTTGGCATGGGGGTGCTACGACGCTAGTTTATCTCTATCAAGCATTAGTGGGTGTTTGCATAGGAGAAAAAGTGGAGTGTTATTATTTTGGGACATTACTGATAATTTTCTTCAGAAATTTTATTTTAGTTTCTAAGTAGCTTTTTATATAGATATAGGCATGGGACCACCTGCGCATTAGTCGTCCTGAGATAGTTGGACCGCGACCTAAGCTTATTGACGTGCCACTAGATTGCAGGTAGGTATTTTCCTTTTAAAGTTTTTTATATTGTATGTTATCATTACTAATACGATATAAATGAAATAGGTAAAATACTAGGTTGGCTTTTCGAGACAAAGTCAAGACGACTGATATTGAGTTTTATCGTGATCAGCTTGATCAGCAGTTAGAGCCCCAGGTAAATGAAAATAATTCAATTATATCAGAAATGTAACTTTCATTTTAAAATGAATTTCACAATAGATTACATGGGGCCCATATACAGATGAAATATTAGAGGCACTTCCAGCGTTTTGTCTAACGGGGTCCATGGTATGGCGAGCTAGAACCACCTTAGTGTGCTTCCACATTATTAAGCTTCATCTTCCAGATCGGATGCTTCGGCAATTTGGACTTTTACAGCATATACCCGACGCAGTAGTTGCTCTACCTCGCATTACTTCACCAGATAGAGCAGATGAGAATTGGGCGGCGTATAATACTCTATATATTCAGCGTTGGGATGATCGATTGATGGATCAGTAGAGGTGGACCCCATGTAGATCCCGATCTTGTACGAGCTGATACTGTCTACATGCAGTGGTATTGGGGGATTACTAGGAGATGGATATCTAGGCCAATACAGCATCCAGCCTACGCATATCAGCCACGTCGACATGTCGAGAGAGTATTGTTATGATTTTCATATATATATTATATATTATAATTATTTAAATATACAAAGAAAGGTTAGTATAATTTTCATGGTACTGCTTTTATTTCATATCGATGTCATTTGGAAATCTTACTATACGATCAGACGTGTCCTACCAGATATTTCGTATAGTGGAAGCATTAGCATCCCTGACACAAGTTACCGATAAAATGGAGGCAATTTTGGAGACTCTTTCGACACTTCCAAACATTATACCTCTACGACCAGCAGAACATGGTGAAGCATCGACATCGGAGCATGTACCATTATATAGTCCGACAGGGCTATCTTCATCAACATCAATACCACTCGCAAAGGATCCACCTGCTCATCCCGACACTATATCATTACCAGAAGATCCTTCTCAATGACCTGATATTGTTTATCGTAGGCACCCACGACACTGACAGTTGCGGTCTCCCCACGCAGATCAGCTCTCATCTTCAGCTCCTCCACGACCAGAGGGCGCTACTATCAAACATCTCGATCAGTTGGAAGTTATAGAGCCATTCGATTAGCCCACATTGTCCTGATGTGATGTTGTATTCATATTGTATCGATATTCTACTGTGATGTGATATTGTATTTATATTATATCGATATTCTATGTGATGTAATGTGATATTGTATTCGTATTGTATTATTGTTCTGTTGTGATGTGATGTGATATTGTATTCATATTGTATTGATATTTTGTTGTGATGTGATGCTGTATTCATATTGTATAATTGTTCTGTTGTAATGTGATGTGATGTTGTATTCATATTGTATCGATATTCTGTTGTGATGTAATGTGATGTTGTATTCATATTTGGTTCACCGTGTTCATATTGTATTCATTTCATGTTGTATTCATATTGTTCATTGTTGTATTTATTTGATGTTTAAAGAATTAAATTGTTGCTAGCTAGTAAATATACTGAACACAGTAAATGGTTTACCGTGTATAAACACAGAGAACCATTTATCGTGTTTAGACATAGTAAACTATTCTCTGTATTTAGACACGGTGAATAGTTTACTATATTCTTCATAAAATCTGGCGAACTAAAGTTAAGTAGAGAGAAGCCTAGGGAAGGAGTGGAACACGATAAATGAATCACCGTGTCCAAACACAGAAAACCATTGACTGTATATGGACGCGGTGAACCATTCATCGTGTTCAAACATAGTAAATGGTTCGCCGTGTTAAACTTAAACGCATCAGATTTTCCTGACACTCGCATGGCATTTCATACTGCAGAAGCCCTGAAAAGAGAAGTACGCATTTGGTCGTGAAGGAGAGGCATCGATTCACATCCTTCAAATGACAGTTTATGTCTGAGCCACTCTCGAGTCACTCTTGAGTCATTCTAAGCCACTATAGCAAGCAAAGAATAAAAGAAATGGAATTCGAGTGAGCAGAAAAGAACCAGTATGTGAATACAGTAAATTCTGATGCCAATTTGGTTGGTTTTTCTACAATACATCATCCTCGCATCAACAGCCACCAATATGCACAGAGGAATCCCCTAAACAAAATATATTCCATTTTCTAACAACTTTCCTAGGGTGAGAGACTCCACATTAATCCACCATTAAGATTTTCATTTACAAATCGCTGTAGATCAAATTAGGCAACTAAATCAATGATCTGCCATATGTAAACTCAATCATAAAACTTGATCAAAGTTTCCCCTTAATAAAACTAACTAAAAATTTACCAAAAAAGAAAAAGCAAAATTATAAAGAGGATCATGATCCGGCCGCCAAAATTGGTAGGAAAAAAAAAAAAAAAAAAAAAACTCTACCCCATGAGATTAACGCGGAGGCGGTGGCTGAGCTCGACGAAGAGCCCAAACATCTGGCCGAGGTCGGCGGCGTTCCCGTGAGAGTAGAGCAGCGTCGCCGTCGCCCTGGGGTTCCGCACGTACACCGCCACGATCTCGTGCCCCCGCCGCGTCCGCAGCCTCAGCACCTCCACCTCCTCCCCTTCGACCACCGCCTCCGCCTCCGCAGCCTCCGCCCTCCGCCGCCGCCTCCGCCGCGCAGCCGCCGCGGCGGAGGAAGAAGAGGAGAGCTCGGGGATGAGGAGTTTTCCGGTGGCGTTGTCGGCGAGGAGGCGGTAGGAGGGCGGGGTTGGGGGGAAGAAGGCGAAGCGCGCGGCGATCGAGGATGTCACGCCGCCCATCGCCGCCGCCGCGATCGCGATCGACTCCCACGCCCAAAACTACGACAACAACTACAACAACTACTACTATTCATGAGTAGGAGGAGGAGTAGCGCGAGTGCTCCCTCCCTCGCTCTTGGGCTTTGGAATTGGATCGATCTCCGGCTCTTTCTTTCTTTTATTATAGGATCTAAAAGTTTCCTTTCTCGGAAAAAGGGAGAGAGAGAAAAGTTTAGGAGAGCTCGAGGTAGAAGGTGGAAGAGAGAGAAATGAAAAAGATAGGCTAACAAACAACGTAATCGGCTGTCCAAATTTTAGAAAAAAATTATTATTTGTACACCGATAAAATAGATATTTGTACAGGTCGTATGTTAAATATAATTAAAAATATAGTATATTTAGTGATAAATATAGTTGGAGGTGTTTATATATATATAGGTGACTTCCCCTATAATACTTTACTTATAAATATTTTATCATTAGATTTATTGTTTAACTAATTTTATTTTTTAAATTATTTTATTTTACAAATCATTCACTTAATTCAAAAGACCTATTATCATCCTACCATTTTTTCATCCAAGGATAAAAAAACTACGAGCAGTAATGACTTGATATTTTTAAAAATATAAAAATTCAATTATATATATATTTCGGTTGATTAGATGCAATAAAAAATATTATAACTAAAAATTATTTATTTGGTTGCATATAAATGAGAAGTGTATTTAAAGATTTTTATCACTTTATATTTGTTTGGTTTGGAAGACTATTACATATTTGAATTTTTTTTACGAATTTTTTTTTGTCATTCTTAAAATTTGACGGTGCCGAAAATTATGAAATAAATTTTTATATAATTTAGAACAATAAAGTGATTTCATAAAATTAAATGAGAGCGAAAACGATAAAATTGAATTTTTATTCAACATTTCATGTGTCAAATTACTTGATTTTATAGATAAAAAGACTTATAAATAAGTTTTGTGTAAACAATTATAAACTAGAAGGATAAAAATGTAATTATTTCAAAATGAGAAAAAGGACGGAAGAGATTATCATTTTATATGTACAAAATTATGATGTTTTGTCAAAGAAACATATGAAAGCAATGCAGAGAGGGAAGCATGAATTATCATTTTATGTACAAAAATCTGATGTTTTGTTGAGGAAACATATGAAAGCAACTCAGAGAGGGATGCATGAAATAAGGTTTCATAAGATTGAAAGATTGTTATGCAAAATTGCACGGGCATGAAGATGAGAGTTTCAAATCGGTTAAGAGATTTTCTTGCAAAAAGCGCGACATTTAATATTCCAAATTGTAAGAAAAAATACGTATGAGGTGCTACTATACAAATTAAACCCTTGAGGGGTGTTTTTGTAATTATTATTGTTGAGATCAGAATTTTTGTCACTTGAAAAAGTGACACGTGACGAATACAGTCGGCTAAAGACATCAACCGATGAAGGAAGAAGGATCCGCATCCTGATCTGAACCGATCTCAGTTGCGTGAGAACGCAACACGCGAAGCATACCATCGGCTGAAGGCATCAGCCGATAGAAGAAGCAGCCGAAGAGAAGAGTCGCGCCTCATCCAGGATTCGATTTTGGTTGAGGACGAATATCAGACCGCTTCAGTCAAGCGACAAAGAAGGTGAAAGTCAGAGTCAGTCTTCAGTTGCTCGAGCCGAAAAAAGGAAGACCTCGAAAAGAGTGCGAAATTTTTAGCAAGAATTTTGCAACTAACCCATAACGGCAAGCGGCGTTCAGCATTGGAAAGCGCCAAGAATCACGCGTTAGCGCGTCAATAAGGGGGTGAACCTGGACGGCAAAACGACCACTATCCTACTTGAGGAAGTTCGACTCAAAAGGAAATGGTTGAGAGATCTACGATGATTCTCCCCAAATCACGCCGATTATTCAAAATCGGCAAATATACGCATGGTTCGGGAAGTGTATAAATACCTGAACCATCGAAGGAAAAGGGGTCCGGCAACCTCGTAAGTCCGAGACCACCCCCCGCTTTTCATATCTTTACTGCTTTCCTAGAAGTAGGTTAACTTAACCGTTTCATACCAGCATTTATCGCTTTTCTTAGGAGTATATTATTTGTAATTTCTATCCCTTTCCTCTTCCTTGTATCCTCTTTCTATGGAACACAATTCCTAATCGGCTATTTGGCCATGTCAATTTATTGTCTCTACTACCCGGTTCGACTACAATAAGTCGAATCCACCCTCTCTCTGTCTCCACATCCCGTCTTCGGCTACTCTAAGCCGAATGGTCACAAGAGTTACCAGAGAAGAACCCGATCGAGCGGATCCCTCCTCGGCCCGATCGCTTGATCATTGGCACGCGACGCATTCACATCAGGAGGATCATCGAACACCCCGGGGCCGATCCCTTGTTGGGTTATATGTAATGAAGATCTAAATAGGGAAAAAAACACCTAGAGGGGGGTGAATAGGTGTAAACGTATAAACACTCAAAAATCGTTGCGATAAAAACCCAATGCGGAAATAAAAATAACACGCAAGATTTTTACGTGGAAAACTCCATCACCGGAGTAAAAAACCACGGGACCGATAACACGGCAGAAATCCACTAGAATTAAAACACGTACAAGGTGATTTACCGTACACACTTACGACTCAACCTTTTCCATACGCTCCTAGAGGATCTTCTCCGCTCGCTCCGCGACGCTTCTCGAATCCACGATCTGCGCCCAACGCCGAATCCACGGCGTCCAACGTCGAATCCACGACGTCCGACCGAATCCACGGTCTGCACCCAATAGCACCCTTCGAATCCACGAACGTGCCTCGCTCCGAATCCACGAGAGCGGTTGAACCTTGAATCCACAAGGACACGCGAATCCACGCGCCGATTTTGGGGAAATCGTTGTTTTTTGGGTGGTGATGATCCGCCGAATACTTAGATCAAAGATAGATCGGAAATACCATCTAAGTATTCATTAGTTTGATTCAACTCAAGATGTGAGTATGAAAACCTAGAATCAAACTAATCAATATAGATGAAGAAACATAGAGTATTCTCTAATGATTTCCTTTCTTCTCTATATGTGGATCTTAGGTCGTATAAAATGATATATGAATATGACGGCTCTATCTTGGATTAACCCTAGAAAAAGAGTCATAGGGTCTATTTATAGGTTAGAAACATTTGGAAGGAGATAAGAATCAAAAACCTAACATTTCTGGAATTTTGACGGACGGCGATCCGGATCGGGTCTGGGCGATCCGGATTGCAGTAGCAATAAAGACGGTTTCCAGAAAACAAACGTTCGGGATCCGGATCGGAATGCCTGATCCGGATCGTTCATACATTTCAGAAAACTCAACGTTCGGGATCCGGATCGTGAGATGCTGCGATCCGGATTGAAGTAATGTATGAAACAACAACCTTCGGGATCCGGATCGCTGGCTCTGATCCGGATCCTGAACATGTCCGAACACCAGTTTTTGATTTTTATGTAGTTAAAAATTCTTCCAGGTGTTTCTACACTACAAGAAGTATTCGGATCACCAATAATCTTTAGTTAAACATACCTGATCCTTTTGAATTCTTCTTTCTTGAGATTGAGTTAAATGATCCAACTTTCTTCACCTTCAATCTTCAAGACTTGAACCTTTCACGAAACTACGCCAACTCAAATTCCGTAACAATCTCCCCCTTTGGCGGTTTCGTGACAAAACATAGATCCACTAAATAAAATTCAAAAAGATATTTTTGTTGCTATCACCATACAACAAAAATTTACAATGAAGATCCAAAAATTTAAAAACATGAGATAACCTCCTAAAACAGACTCTAGACTTAGACATCTGTACTCTCTGCACAAAGAAATCGTTCTTGACAAAAAGAGATCGTTAGATACCTCAAGAATATTTAGCATTCAAAACCTAACAGAGATAGAGTTTATGCTCACCATGACATTGAGTAATTCAGATATGTAATAGGATCACAATCAAACATTGACATATCTTCTAAGCAATAAAATTCCAAATGTCATGACTTTGCTTTGTTAGTAATCAAACAACTTGTTAGTAATAATACATGTCCAAATAGTTAGTCGAATAGTTAGTAGAAACATGCAACAAATCACAAGATAATAACCAAAGTTGTGATACTTACCTTTCACCAAAGTCAAAGTTGAAGTGTGATGTTCACACATTCACATCATCATTGTTCAATCATTGTTCAAGTTCTCTCTAAACTTTCTCCCCCTTTTTGTCACAAATAAAGCCAAAATTACCAAAAATTTAGAGGAGAGTTAAATAGATCAGAATAAAGAAACGTGAGAGCTGAATAATAACAAAAACGTAAAAACCTGCAAAAGAAAGATTAGAAACAAAAGTTTATGCAGAGTCGTCGGAGCTGATACACCCAAGCTTCTGAAACATTTTCTTGATCCGTTTGTTCATAGAAGCTTGTTCCTTCTTGACTTCTTTGATGTCTTCTCTCATTTCAGCGAAATCAGTAGCCATGCGTTCTTGCTCGTTTGAGAGTCGCTGTTGCTCCTTAAAGATTGAGCTAACCGACGCATCATCATCAGACGTTGATGGAGGTGCTGGTTGTGCTGCTGGTGTAGAGGTTGTTGCTTGTTGTTGTTGTGCTCGTTGGCGGTGAGGAGGTATTATGGGTTCATCTGGCTTCGTCGAGAGAGACTTCACAATTGTCGTCTCATTAATGGTGCCCAAACTGTACATGTATGAGCTCGCGCTTGTATCGACTTTAAACTTTCTAAGGATGCGCATGATAATCATTGGGTAGGGTAGTCTTTCTGTGGGATGAGAGTGTTCCACATACCGCGCCATCCTTGACCAAATGAGATAGGGAATATTCAAGTTTGCTCCCATCAATGCGGCCGGGTTTCCAAGAAGATAAAGGTATAACATTCTGTCCCATCGAAGAACCTTCGTATTCATGTTGGGAAGAATGTTGTAGCAGACAATGAAGTTTATATACCGATACTCTGGTCGAAGCTCTTTAGAGAAAACAGAATTTCCGGTCGACCGAGTATTTGGAAGACATATTCCATTAACTACAACTCTCCAGGAGTTGTCGTTGAAGCTTTGAGTTTTTAGGTAATGGAGTCCATCAGCTCTGGCTGTCATACCTAGCACATCTCCAATCAGCTGGGGTGTGACTTTGATTTTGATATTTTTAACCAAAGTGTGAAATTCTCGACGTCCATCCTCGTGATCAATCAGACTTGCAGCGTTCTGATAAAACATTCGAACTGAGTGTGGACAGTACCCAGTAGTCTCAGGGAAGTTGCAAATTTGAGCAAGACCAACTTGGTCAAACAAAGTCCCAAAGACTGCAGATCGTTCCTTCATTGGTTTGACATTGACATGTCTCTCGCCAATGCATTCCCTCTTCTCAAAATCCTTGATTCTTTCGGAGCTGATGAAGTCTTGTGGAGGAGGTTGTCTAGCAACTGGTTCCTCAATGGTAATTCCCTGAGCACTGCTTCTTTTTCTTGCACCGGTTTTTCTTTTTGTTCCAATTGGACTTGGTTCCATAGGGGCTTTTCCTTTTTCAGCAGTAGTAGGCTTTGAAGCTTCAGCAGTTGTTTTCCTTTTGGAGACAATGGGGACAGTTCCCTCGATTTCGATGTTATCCCAGTCGATCGACTCCGTCTCTGATTCAGTGTCGGAATCATCCTTAGTCTTCTTTGCTTTCTTAGCCTTCTTAGGCTTGGCAGTATCCTTGACATGTACCATGGCAGCAAGTAGGAAAATAATCCAAGTGATCACCATTTTGATTGCTAGAGAAAAATGTATCCTGTGAAGACCAACTCAAGAATACATGATAAATTATTAATTTTCAAAGATTTGAAAAATTGTACCCAAACAATCATAATCATGTAGAGAGACTAAGAATCAAATTAGTTTTGCAAAAGGACTCTTAAAAATAGATCAATTGCATGATTTTCGAAAATCCTTATTATATGCCCTAAAACCGAAATTTTAGAAATCGAAGCCTAAAAATCCGTTTAACTTGGGAATACCTAGCATATAATCAAAACTAATCTACCCAGAGTTCTTATTTCAAAAGAAATTTGATCAAAAACCATCCACAAACGAAATCGATCCAAGAAATTCATCACGTTTGAGGAGGAAAAAGAAAAACGGTGAAAAACCGAGATTTTGATCAATAAAACTTACTTGTATTCGAAGAACTTGAGTTTGAAAAGCTCCAAGGTGCAATAGTTCTAGAGAGAGAGGCTCTAGAGACTCGAGAACAAAAGATTAAGGTAAAAGAAATCAAAACCCTCTTGTTCTTATTAAAACCCTAGCCGTGATCCGGATCGGATCGAGATTTCGATCCGGATCGGCCAGCCGCAGGAAGAAGCCTGCGTTCGGGATCCGGATCACCTTGCCCGATCCGGATCGGCTCCAACTTTTTCTTCAGAAAAATTTCAGAGAAATTCAAGAAAAACCAGAAAAAGATTGTAAGCACTTTTGTGTATCAACTTTAAACAAAAATCATCGTTTCATACAACAAGAATTAGATTATGCCAAATCTATCAATAATATCCAAAAATGAAACGAGAATTTACAAAAATTAAATCCCTTAAAGTTGAACACCTTCAATTACATCTAACTTGATCTTATGAGTAATGCCTTTATCAAATCATCAATTCAGTAAAGAAAATGAAATACAAAGATCAATAGATGTTTGAAATCCCAAATATAGTAGATAATTTATCTAGACAATCTGTTGAAGAGAGTGGCTCTTTGAGCATCTTTCTTTAAAATCCACCTTATACCAACCTTGAAATTTGATGGAGTCAAGTATTTCAACATGCATTTTACTTAATCAAAAATTGAACAACCATGCTTGGTATACATGTGGTAGCTGCACACAATACTCGGACGACCGAGGTGGTAGCTCTTTCCTCCATGTGGTGGTAGTTTTCACACTCCTCAATGGGATGTAACTCTTTCCACATCTTTTGAGCATTTTACATTTCTTTGACTCCCCCTCAATTGGCTATCAATTATTTAAGATATAAAGTATTCAACCAAAAATTGATCTCGATTTCATACTCGACTAAGCAGTCAAATAAGATAATGACTATACCAAGAGATCATTGAGAGAGAAATTGACTTTGATCACTCAGAAGATGATTTAATTAACATAAATGATCATTGCAACAGTGAAATATTATGATGGCAAGAGCATAATAAATTTCTAAATGTGCGAAAAGATGCAATTAAAGTCAATTATGATCTATGCTCAATTAATGTCCTATGTACAAACATAGATAATGAACAAAACAAAAACAAACAAAACCTATCCTAAGCAAAGGTTTCAAAAAGAAGTTTATTTCAAGGAAAGCATTCCAATTGCTTTTCGCAAATGAATAAAACGTTTTTGATCCAAAGGTTTTGTTAGAATGTCAGCTAATTGATCCTCAGTTGAAATATATGAAAGTTGAAGAGTATTTGATTCAACTAGCTCTCTAAAAAAATGATATCTAAGTTTAATATGTTTTGTTCTAGAGTGCAACACAGGGTTTTTAGAAATGTTAATTGCACTTGTGTTGTCACAAAGAATTGTTACCGAAGATGCTGAAATCCGGAAGTCGCTCAACACACTTTTCATCCAAATGAGTTGGGTTGAACAACTACCCGCTGAAATGTATTCCGCTTCGGCAGTCGAGAGTGCTATGCAATTCTGCTTTTTACTGTGCCATGCAACAAGGCAATGACCAAGATAGAAGCATGCACCACTCGTGCTTTTCCGATCATCCACTGATCCTGCCCAATCGGCATCTGAGTATCCAACAATATCCAAACTAGTTCCCATAGGATACCAAATTCCGAAATTAATTGATCCTTTGATGTACCGGATGATCATTTTCACCGCTTTCAGGTGAACCTCCTTTGGTGCTGATTGATATCTCGCGCAAATCCCAACACTAAAGGATATATCCGGGTGACTAGCCGTGAGGTAAAGTAGACTTCCAATCATACTTCAATACAGTTTCTCGTCTACATTCTCACTTTGTGATTCACTTCCAAGTCCCTTGTGGCTAGTTCCCATTGGAGTCGGAAAATCCTTCGAATTTTCTAAGTCAAACTTGTTAACCAACTCCATCGCATACTTGGATTGACTCAAGTGAATACCTTCATCATTTTGTTTAATTTGCAATCCAAGGAAGTACGTCAATTCGCCCATCATGGACATCTCAAATTCGCTTTCCATGGTCTCCGCGAATTTAGAAGCATCATTAATATTGGAAGTATTATCATGAGAAGATGCAATTACAGGAGTATCATCATCTAGAGAGATATCGAGGGTAGATTTTTCAGATGCAAAGTGAAAAGCTTCATCTACTTTAACATTTATAGATTCTACAATCGTTTTAGATTCGATGTTAAATACTCGATATGCTCTGCTATTTGTAGAATAACCCAAAAAGATCCCTTCGACACTTCGAGAGTCAAACTTTCCAAGATTTTCACGGTCACGTAAAATGTAACATCGACTCCCGAAGATACGAAAGTATTTGATATCCGGTTTTCTACTAAACCACAGCTCATATGGTGTATTTAAAGTTCCTGGGCGCAAATACACTCGATTAATGACATAGACAGCGGTGTTCACAGTTTCAGCCCAAAAATGTAGCGGTAAATTCCGGCTATGAAGCATCACACGCGCCATCTCTTGAACAACCCTGTTTTTGCGCTCAACAACACCATTCTGCTGAGGTGTATAGGGTGCTGAGAATTCATGTTTTATGCCGTTGGAAGTGCAAAAATCAATGAATTTGGAATTTATGAATTCTCCACCTCTATCACTCCTAACACGAATGATCTTTTCATTCTTTTCAAT
Organism: Tillandsia leiboldiana; assembly: GCA_029204045.2. Classification (NCBI taxonomy): domain Eukaryota; kingdom Viridiplantae; phylum Streptophyta; class Magnoliopsida; order Poales; family Bromeliaceae; genus Tillandsia; species Tillandsia leiboldiana. The sequence goes on from CM055077.1 coordinate 21,929,025, forward strand.
CATAATACGATGGCAAATCTCATGAAAAGAATCAAACGTATCAGCTTTCACTTTTAAAAATGCTACCCAAGAAAACCTAGAGAAATCATCAACCAATAAGAAAATATACCATTTACCTCCCAAAGATGGTTGATGGGTCGGCCAAAAGAAAGAAAAAATAGTCTACATAAACTACACAACATTTAATCGTAGAACGATTAAAGACAAGGAAGGATTTCACCTTTGCATACCCAAACCTTTTGAGTTTTGGAGTATGTTGGCAATGGTTGAGAAATTTTCCTTGATGAAGACGTTTTGTATGATTGATCTTTTTCTTTTGTCATCGTCTTGTTTGGAGTACTACCAACGTTCTTTTCTTTTGAAAAGTCCTTCTTTGAATTCCGGGGAGTGAACTTATTGGTAGCAGTTGCAAGATGTGGTTGATTTGATCTTTGAGCTCCAATCTTGCAATTTCTTTCAATGTGCCCTGCAAAATTACAACGAAAACATACCTTTGTGCTTAACGATTCCGAAGAGGATGAAGTAGGCTTGTTGTCGTTGGTTGTCTTGAATTCCGGTGTCGGAGGAGGAGATACCGACTGAGGCACAAAAACTGTCCCACTCGAACTTGGACTGTTTCCAGTTTGAGTGTACCCGAGGCCGAACCGATTTGTTTGACCAAGACCAAGAAGCCTATCCAACTTACTCCTTCCTGAAGAGAATCGCTTCAAGTCATCCTTGAGTTGGAAAATGGTCTTTGTCATTTCCAGGTTATCCTGTCGAGCCTCGCCGTAGAGCTTCAAGAAGTAGTTCACTTTGTTCACCATATCTATATAATTCTTCTCGAGTTGCTCATTGGACTCTTGAAGGGAAACATTTGCTTTTATCAGATTATCCCTTTCCACTTCAAGATCAGTCGAGAGAGAAGTTACCCTTTTTACTTCTTCTTCGAGATCCTGCAATCTCCCTCTCAACCCCTTGTTTTGCTTAGCCGGTTTCATTGAATCCCGTAAAGGTCTGTGGTAGGCTAAAGCAAAATCTTCACCTTCCGAATCATCCGATTCGTTGTCCGTTGTATTCTTTTCAATAGTGGAGTTGGACAATGACTCGGATGTACTTGCCATAAAGCACATGAAGGGTGAATATATGGACGCGTGGAATGCCGTGGAGCTCTTTTCTTCATCACTTGAAGACGACTCATTTGACGTTGAGTTGTCATCCCAAGTGATGACTTGCATCGCCTTCTTCTTTGCCGGATACTTGTTGGGACACTCCGTTGCAATGTGGTCGTAGCCTCGATATTTGAAGCATTGTAGTTGTCCCTCTGAACTTTTCTTATCCTTTGAGAAGTTCTCTTGCTTTCTTGACTTGTAACTTGAAGTACCCTTGCCTTTGTTCGACTTTCCGAAGGATGGAGATTTACTTGAATTACCCCTTCGAAAGTTGCGGCGAAACTTTCTTGTCAAGAGAGCGAGCTGCTTCTCAAATTCCTCCATAGAAAGGTTCTCGTCATCGTCTGAGGAGGATGCATCCGCGTCTTCTTCCTTAGTTGTTTTCAACGCATAACCTGAAGACTTAGAAGATGATGCTTTTCCAGAAGAATTGTTAGTAGTAAATGTCATTTCATACGTTTGTAATGAACCAACTAATTCTTCTACACGAATTTCGTCCGGGTGTTTAATAGTTTCAATGGCTGTAACCTTTGGGCGAAATCGTTCAGGAAGAGTTCTTAAGATCTTTCTTACAATCTTAAATTCTGGAATCTTCTCTCCCAGGTTAGCACATGAGTTTACGATGTCTTGCAATCGTGTATAGTAGTCCGTGAAAGATTAATTTTCTGCCATCAAGATAGAGTCAAACTTGCTCGTAAGCATTTGCAGTTTATGAATCTTCACGAGGTTAGTTCCCTCATGTGTAACCTGAAGAACATCCCAGATTTCTTTCGCAGTCTCACATGCCGAGACGCGAGAGAATTCAGTTTGAGATAAGGCATTAAAAATAGCATTAATTCCCTTGCCATTGTAAGAAGATGAATCTAACTCTTCCTTGGTCCATTTCGACCTAGGTTTTAAGGTGCGAACATCAGAGATAATATCAGTTGGATTAGACCATCCTAATTCAATTGATTGCCACACCCTTTCGTCGATGGAAATTAAAAAGGCTTTCATTCGTACTTTCCAGTACGCATAATTAGTTCCATCAAAGAAAGGGGGTCGATTGATGTTTCCACCTTCAACCATTGTTTACAACCCTATTCCCGCTCTGATACCACTTGTTGGGTTATATGTAATGAAGATCTAAATAGGGGAAAAAACACCTAGAGGGGGGTGAATAGGTGTAAACGTATAAACACTCAAAAATCGTTGCGATAAAAACCCAATGCGGAAATAAAAATAACACGCAAGATTTTTACGTGGAAAACTCCATCACCGGAGTAAAAAACCACGGGACCGATAACACGGCAGAAATCCACTAGAATTAAAACACGTATAAGGTGATTTACCGTACACACTTACGACTCAACCTTTTCCATACGCTCCTAGAGGATCTTCTCCGCTCGCTCCGCGACGCTTCTCGAATCCACGATCTGCGCCCAACGCCGAATCCACGGCGTCCAACGTCGAATCCACGACGTCCGACCGAATCCACGGTCTGCACCCAATAGCACCCTTCGAATCCACGAACGTGCCTCGCTCCGAATCCACGAGAGCGGTTGAACCTTGAATCCACAAGGACACGCGAATCCACGCGCCGATTTTGGGGAAATCGTTATTTTTTGGGTGGTGATGATCCGCCGAATACTTAGATCAAAGATAGATCGGAAATACCATCTAAGTATTCATTAGTTTGATTCAACTCAAGATGTGAGTATGAAAACCTAGAATCAAACTAATCAATATAGATGAAGAAACATAGAGTATTCTCTAATGATTTCCTTTCTTCTCTATATGTGGATCTTAGGCCGTATAAAATGATATATGAATATGACGGCTCTATCTTGGATTAACCCTAGAAAAAGAGTCATAGGGTCTATTTATAGGTTAGAAACATTTGGAAGGAGATAAGAATCAAAAACCTAACATTTCTGGAATTTTGACGGACGGCGATCCGGATCGGGTCTGGGCGATCCGGATTGCAGTAGCAATAAAGACGGTTTCCAGAAAACAAACGTTCGGGATCCGGATCGGAATGCCTGATCCGGATCGTTCATACATTTCAGAAAACTCAACGTTCGGGATCCGGATCGTGAGATGCTGCGATCCGGATTGAAGTAATGTATGAAACAACAACCTTCGGGATCCGGATCGCTGGCTCTGATCCGGATCCTGAACATGTCCGAACACCAGTTTTTGATTTTTATGCAGTTAAAAATTCTTCCAGGTGTTTCTACACTACAAGAAGTATTCGGAGCACCAATAATCTTTAGTTAAACATACCTGATCCTTTTGAATTCTTCTTTCTTGAGATTGAGTTAAATGATCCAACTTTCTTCACCTTCAATCTTCAAGACTTGAACCTTTCACGAAACTACGCCAACTCAAATTCCGTAACATCCCTGATTGCTATTTTCAGCCTCAACAACTTTAGTGGCACGCCCAGTGGGACGCTCAGGTAATTTTTACTTTTTTCCTATCGTAAACATGTCCGAATTTCTTGAGACCTATGGGAGGTCGCCACGGCTAGAGCAGACCCTATCAAAAATATACGGGCAATTGGCCCAAATAATGATGTAGTGCCCACGATTTTTTCCTTTGATTCACTTTCAGTGTGTGTGTTATTTTATTTATTTTTCGCTTTTGTCGATTTCATTGGTTTTGGCATTCATGTTGTAGGGCTCAGTAAACGGAGAACGGAGGTGCGATCGGCTCGAAAATTCGATGAACGGATCTTCCGATAAGATTTTTCAAAGTTAATAGGTGGAAATAGTTTTTAAAATACCCATTAACGTTTTATGGTGCTTTAAAATTCGTGCTGATGTATGAGGGGCATTTCGGTAAATTTGGCACGTAAATCGAGAAAGAAACGATTGAAAAATGGTTAAAGTGGTTAGATTTTCTCTTATAAATACAAGGAGGATCGGGGATCGGTTTTGCTTTTACACATTAGAGAAAAGAAACAAGAAAATCCTCGGTTTCCGTTTTTGAAAAAGATCGATTCATCTTCTTTCTCGGTGTGCGCGCCGGAGATCGAAATCGAAAACGCCGTCATCATCAGAGATCGGGTTCGTGAGCGCCATCACCGTCGGAGACCGGAGATCGGAGATCGGAGAGCGGGTCTAGGCATCGCATCGTCTTCCCCGTCGGTAAAATGGTTGGTTCTTGGCTTTTCGTTAACATCGTTTTGGATTTTGTGGGGTTTTCCGAGCGTTCGTTTGGGTTTCTTAGGATTTCCATCGGAGCGGGGGATTTGAGCGGAGCCACCGCCGTCATCATTGGCTTAGACAGGAGGCCACCGCCGCCATCGGAGGAGACGGGAGGCCGCCGCCGCCGTCGGATACGACGGGAGCCTGCCGCCGCCGTTAACGAAGTCGCGATGTAGAGTACGGGAACTTTGTAGAGTGCACCGACCTCGCAAGATGGCGTGGTGCGGAGAAATTACCTTGGGCAGGTTTCATTTGTGTTTACATATGAGTCTGAATTGATTCGGATCGACGCAGAATCCTTCGGGAAGAAAAGTGAGTTAGCGGCGTCGAACTTGGAAACCAGTTTGAATCAGTGATTTTGAGGCATTTTGTACTTGTAGAGTACTTGTTGAGTATTGGATTGGATAGAGAACCGACTCCGCGGTTGTGCACAGGAAATTGGAAAGTGTTGGAACACGTGTATTTTCAGATTACAGCGGAGTTCGGGTTGATTCGGAATGACGCAGAGGCCCCGAAGGCAAAAAGTAATTTGGGGTTGGCAATTAAAGGATTGTTTTATTTAATTATAACCCCTGTTGGAGATTGAGAAAAGAGATGAGAAAAGAATCCAAGCGAGGATTTCTTGTGAGAGCACCGGATTGTTGGTTTGGGCACACCGACCCCACCGTTGAGCTTTCGAGTGGGAAAAGCTTGGGATTTGCGTACTTTATGTTTACAGAGGGGTTCGGGAGATTTCAGTGTGATGCGGAAGCTTCCGGAATAGAAAGTGAGTTGTTGGCGAGGATTTTTGGAAGCTTCAGCCGAAATTCAGCATTTGGAACCTTGAGTTCCGGAACCAAGGTTTGGGTTCCGGAACTGCATGCTATGTTCCGGAACCCAACATCTGGTTCCGGAACTAATTGCTTTAGTATCGGTAACCAGCATGGGGTACCGGTACCCAGCACACAAGAAGCTCTTAATTAAGTGCTGACTTGGATTTTTAAAGGGCATTAAGGTAAATTCACTTCTCTTTGGGGTTACCCTTCACCTTGGTCTATATATAGGAGCCCTCTCCCCTGCTTCTTCTCCACGACAGGAAAAGAAAGAAAGAAAGAAAGAAAAGAGAGTGAGCAAGGAAAAGAAAAGAGAAGAAGAAAAGAGAGTGAGAGAGGTTGAGAGGGAAGGATTGTGTAGCTTGGTTATCAGCTGTTTGGAGTCGAGTGGAGCCGCGCGCATCGAGCAATATACAAGGTGAGTTAACAGATTTTTGAAGTTTGGATCCTTGGATTATTTTATGGATTTAGAAGGAGATTTCGAGTTGGATATTGGTTGTGATGCTTCTCTTTTGTGCTGATTGAGCTGAGGTTGTGGATTTTTCTTGGCGCGGAGCCGAGGTGTCGCGCACGAGCTGTGAGCCGGCCGTGGAGAGGTCCGGAGTGCGCGCAAATTTTTGTAGAAGACTCGAGAGGGTTGTTCGAGCTTCCGAGATTATTTCCGAGGATCGCGACAGTGTGCGCGCGTGCGGCGCGGTTTTGGGCGTTCCGGCAGAATTTCGACGGTGAGCGGTGCGGCGCTTCACCGACTTCAGCGTTTGCCTGCGCAATGCATTTGAGGTGGGTTGGAATTTCTTCAAGATGTATGGAATGCCTTCTAAAGCTATTGAATGCATGTTGATCATGTTTAGCTTATTATTTATATAGCTGGTAAATCTGTGTAGTAATCTAGAAATTAAAGACTTTAAATTTACTTTGGAATTTATAAAATTAGTAATTTTGGCAAAATTTGGGGACATAGTGGATCAATGGTGGCCCAGAAATATCGACTCTTGATCGGGGCCTGATCTCGAAAATCCGAGAGCACCATTGCGATCGTCTCGTCGAAACATGAAAGTTTCATATTCACTTGTCGACGATCTGACGGTCGGATCTTCTGCAAAACAGCGAAGAAGAACGGGTCCCACAACTTAAGTTGTGAATAGTAACCTTGTATTTTTAATCCCTTTCGACCACTATTGGCCGACTCACCGTCTGGAACCCTGACATAGGGGTATGAGTAGTCGAACCTAGCTAATTTCGACGTTCTGAGCGCAATGGCACTGACAGATTTCGCGTTTGGCGATCCGGATGCATCGAAGTGCGTGCGTCGGATGATGGCCCGAGATTTTATCCGAGCACCAAACTAAACAAACAAATACACTACTTGACAGGTCTCGACGAGCCGGACGTCGTGGCGAAGTCTGTTTCGCGAATTGACGAGCGGATTTTCTCGAAATACGTAAAATGCACCCAAAATGGAGTATTTTCAATGAAATGTTAATATTTTATGTATCTAAATTTAAGGGGCTTATAGGATAAGGTGTTGGGTGCAAATTGCACCTACTGTGCAGACCCCGGATGAATGGGTTATGTGTGAACAGAGTTCAAGAAGATTCTTCAAAGAATCTTGCATTTAATTGGAATGTGCCTCTTGGTATCCTTGGATCTATGCACGAGGAGTCAAGAGGGATTCTAAGCATCACTTGACCCTCTGCATCTCCCAGATCTAATCCCCGAAGTGTTGGTGGCCGTGGAACACTAAACCATTGAGACCAAACCGAGAGAGAAGGAGAGAAAAGAAGGTTGGAACCAAACTTCAACCTAGAGGTCTGGGAGGTCCCTGTGGTGATTTACTGCATCTAAGGATCACTGTGGAGCTAGCCGTGGCCGTGCGTGGAAGAGGAACCCATTCCGGCTTCCTCCATCTTCTCCGAATACGGCCAAGGTAAGGTTTTCCAAACCTTTGGTTGTATGAGCCCGAGACCATTAGCAGTGGACCTCTTAGGTCCTTAGGATGCTACGTGCCAAGCCCCGAGCTCCCATGCATGTTGCTTGGCCGGCGGGAGCCAATTATTGCCGGAAACCTAATAGTGCTCCGCCTCGGCATAACTATGCAACCAATAAACCAAAATAGCTAAAAATTGGTATGCCAGGACTGTAGGACATTTTCATTAATTCTGCAAAGTTTGGGTGAATATGGTTGAGTATTTTTGGAGAAATTTAATGCCCTAGTTTTTCAGGTTTTTACAAGTTGGCCGAGCTTGGTGCTCCGGTGCCGGCGCGCTTCCCCGCCGCCGGCCACCTACCCAGAACACTTGCTGGGACCAAGGGGAGTGCATCCATGTACTTCCATGGCTTCCATGCATCTTGAAAATCAAGATGCCATGGATGACCCGAGGAGTGAACCAAATGCGGCCGCCGGCGCTCCGGCCATCTCCGGCCGGGATGAGATGGTCAGGAAGCTTCCTGAGATGGGTTAGAGACTTTCCATCCATGTTGGGAGGCTCCATGTTGTCTCTGGTGAAATCCACCATTAGAGGTGAAAGCTCCAAACCGAGCTTTTGGCTCCGCCGCGCCGCCGCCGTGTTCTGCTGCCGGCCGCTGGCACAGGAAGGTTTACTGAGGGTTTTAGCACCTGTTGGTGATTTTGGTTTGGTCCCAGATGCTATGGATGGATGGTCACGAATTTCAAAGTAAAGGACTTCATCTTCTTCAATAACTCCGGCCATTTTATCCATGCAATCTTGGCCCAGGTTTGCAGAAAATGTAGAGGAAGCTAATTAGAGCATTTTCCTTCAAGTTTTGTAGAAATTGGTCCAGTAATTGCTGAGAACCAGTGTTGGGAATGGTTTGTGTGTATTGTGTGAAATAGTGCACACCTAGTGTTTGTGAAAATGCCTGAGAGAAGAAAACTATGGAATTTGCTTTCGAGTTAAATATGAAAGATGCTCCAAATAACCCCCTGAGCTTGATGCTCACTTCAGATCAAGTTAGATCTGTGTGGACAGAGGTTTGGAGCATTGTGCTTTATGTTAGTAAGCAAGGTTGATGGATCTTTTGATCCAGCCATTTCTGTGCTGCACTAGGGCAAGTACAGTGATTTATAAGGTATTTTAAGCATACCTTTCAAACAGAATTGAAATTGGTTAAGTATAGGTTGAGTTCTAATGTAATCAAGCTCTAGAATGAATAATTGGCCAAAGTCCTGTTTCTGGACTGTTTAAAAAGCTGAGACAGTGAGCTCCTGGCTAATTTGGGGTCACTGGATGCGATGCTCGCGTCAGATTTAAGTTTCGATGATCCGGAGAAACAAAAATTCATTTTGGCTATGTTAGCAAGGTCTTTTATGGCCCGAAGTTTCCTCGGGTTGCGTGCTGCCACAAATGTGTGAGCACGGTGTTCAGCAAGATAAATGTCACCTGCTGGAAGTGACGGTTCGTTAAAATGAATCTTCAGTTGAAAAAACGAGCAAAAACAGTGCTAAAAAGATTATGTTGGTCTAACTAAGTGTGATTGTCAAACACTGAGGTTAAGTAATTAAAAGGGTTAAGTTGACTTGAAATAAGTTAGAGTTAAAATCGATCCCTGATCAATATGTTTGATTCAGGTCTGTCCAGTTTGCATCTGGTTCTGAGCGAACAGTCGATTCAGTCTAGTCGCCTGCGATTTGACAGGTGGGTTTATCTTCGGTCCGGGCTTTATCATTTCGGCCCTCTGTGTACGGTATTGGTTGGACTCCTGTTTTTGGTAGCTTAACTATTATTTTGAGCCTGCCTTCCTTTCGATTGAGTTTATACTGCTTCATGCCTGAGTTATAACTTTTATCAGTTATCTGTTGCTTTACATAGGCTTCCAGTATTCATATCATTATTCTGGACATTGCCATGCCTGATTGGTCATTTGTTAGGTTATATACCTGATTATCAGTACTTCCTGATTATATCTGATCCATGATATATAGTTGCTGCTTATTCTTGCATATGAGTTGAGACTCAGTTGATTCTGATATTGCATCCCAGTGGGGATTTCCCAGCTTGTTGCCGATTACCCGGTCAGTGAACCGAGAGCTTGAGTATTTGCATTATGATTGAGCTGCTTTCCTGTTGACCAAATATTACACTGCTGAACACATAATTTTAATCAACTAAATGTTTTACTGAACGACGTAGAGTCGCCTGAGTCTGTTCTTGTTTGATAGGACAAAGGCATTGCTCTTCGAAGTTTGGGCCTAAAACCTGTTTTCAAAATAGTTTTCTCAAAAATATGTGTTTAGTTTTGTATGTTTGGTTGGTCTGTATGATTGAGTTGAGATTTGCTGTTGATCTTATGTTGAGTTGAGATTTTCCTTTGATCTTGCATAAGAGTTGAGATTTAGTTGGTTATTCCTGCATAAGAGTTGAGATTCAGTTGACTTTGTTATTGCATCCCAGTGGGGATTTCCCGGCTTGTTGCCGATTACCCGGTCAGTGGACCGAGAGCTTGAGCATAGCATGATTGATCGCCACGCACCGCTGTACTTCACGAACATTGCCGGGGTCGCGCCCTGTGGATATTGTTCTTTACCGGTAAAGTGGTCTAGAGAAAGGCCCGTGAGCCCCTCGATAGCACTTGTGGGTGCGGGGTTATGTCAGCCTGATAGGTGCCAGATAGTGGCATGAGCCTGAGGTCTTCGTGACCAAGAGTGGCATTGATTGGGAACTTGATATTCTTATGATTGATGCATAGCTTTTATACTTCCATATTCTAGCATGATCAGTACCTATTGCATATGTTGCCTGTTTAGCCTGCTTTTATCATATCTCATGATTCCTGATTTCGGTTTGAAGATATTCAATTGTTTGATACCTGCCTATACAATTATTCAGCATGCTTGGTTCATTATATTCTTGTCAAGATTATGCTAATTCCTGTTGGTTATTCATTCGCTTCATAAATGCTTACCTAATGTGATCTTTACTATCCGCTAGTATTGTATACCAGTAGGTATGATCTGCTATTTCTCGGCTCGTCGTGCCCACTGGGATACACTCCGGTGTGTCTCACACCCTCGGGTGACTGTTTTTCAGGTCGAGCGGGTGTTGGGATGTCGGGACGAATTAGCGAGGTATCGATATAGAGGTTGACCCTGGACAGCCGAAAAGTTATGTAATAGATGTTTGAGAGAAAGGAAATTATATTTCAGTTGTATATTTGTAAAGATAGTTGTAAAGTTTACTTGTTGTTGTTGTTTGTAGTACGTAGTTAGTACTTTGATGTTGTTGCCAAGCTAGCCGTGCATATATAGAAAATGCTCAATTCCATAGGGGATTGGGACTCTTCTATATATGTGGCGGTCTGTCATTGCCCTGGATGATTTGCAACTCTGATAGAAAAAAAAAAAAAAATTTATACACTGGTTTTTGAACTCGGGGCGTGACAATCTGATAGTTGCCTAGAAAACTATAAAAAGACATTTATGAGCCCCAAATATTTTTAGCATGATCTAGGGATAATTTGACACTAGACTGCATGATTAGTTGGCATTAGATTGGCATCTGAACCGTTTTAAAAATCGGCGGACCGATTTTAATGAAAACTGAGATTTTAAAATAGTTTGGGAGTATTATGAGCTTCCAGAGGGTTTGAGTAGGTTCAGGATGCGTATGTTCTCGTGTCGGGGGGCCGAGTGGATTTTTAGAGCTCTGTGGGATGAGATTCTAGTGTCTTGTGAGTTGAGATCCCTTGTGGGATTATTCTAGATCATGGGTTTGTATGTTCTGATTTGGTAGTGGAGATGGTTCTCCGACTTGGTTTTGAGAGGTAGGGCTCTGGCAGATTGAGTCGTGGAGGTTTCCCGACTTAGCCATGGGTTGTGCATTATCAGATTTAGTCGTGGAGGGTTCTCCGACATAGCTTTGAGAGGGTTTGGGCATTCCCTGATCCAGTCGTGGAGGGTTCCCGACTGTGATGTGTTATCTGGGTATTGAGTATCCGATCTGTTTGATCGTGGATTATAGCCTACATGCGCCATTATGAGACAGATGAGACTGACGAGATACTTGACCTCGGTGGGGTCGCTCCCCTCGAGTTACGCTCCGGATACGTGATGATGATTGAGATAGACAGACTAGGACGTCCCACGGGGGTGGGCAGGTGCGTTCCTAGTAGTCAGTTTAGGACGCCCCACGGGGGTGGGCAGGTGCGTTCCTAGTAGTCAGTTTAGGACGCCCCACGTGGAGTGGGCAGGTGCGTTCATAGTAGTCAGTAGGACGCCCCACGTGGAGTGGGCAGGTGCGTTCCTAGACGACAGGCGCGGGCTTGACTGAGCCAGTTTTGGGCAGCCATTGAGATTTGGGTTTTGGGAGCACCTCGTGTGCGAGTGGTGCATAGCTTGCTCTTAGATGAGTTTTCCTTTGAGCACGATACTTGAGGCATTTAGTAGTGGCGAGTGTATGCATAGCAGGTTTATAGTAGAGATTCCTTGAGCATGATGCTGAGACATATTAGTTGTAGCTCATTTCCTGCTTTCATTTATATATCTATCTGCATACCTATCTTTTGTGCCTCCAGTAGACTTAGTGGGTATACCGTGGATATTGGTGACGGTACCCACTGAGATCTACCTTCTGCAGTAGATCTCACACCCGCTGCGGTGACAGGTTCCTGAGGTAGCTGTTCCGGCTGGGTTCGCGTGGTGACAGCTGATCGAGGTGAGGACGTGGCTGAGTAGTTTCTTACCGTATTGAGAATCAGAGGTAGATGTACCCTGTATTTTATGTTTCCACTTTTGTACTGGACAGTCTGAGAGATTGGTGAGGCTTTTGTATTTTATTTGGCAGTTGAGAGATGTTGTATTGAGGATGATTTTATTTATATCAGATGTTTAGTGGATTTCTGTAGCTATTGGTTTGGTTTCAGCTCTGATACATGTTAGCTATAGATTTGACTTGCAGGGTAGGCGCTTCGTCTGTGCGGCAGTTTCCGTACAGATGGCGGATCTGTTGGCGAGCCCGGGTCGCAGTTTTGACCCCGGGGTGTGATACGTGAGGCCGTCGCCGCTGTGCCGGGCCTATGGTTTTGACTTGACGATGATCGCGATGCACTGCCGCCGCCGCCTTGCTTGCCTCGCAGCGCTGCCGCTTGGGCTGTTAGCGCGCCGCCGCTAGGGTGCCGCGCCGCTGCCCGCATGAGGCGCCACGCCGCACTCTGCCAACGCTGCGCGCCGCACCACAAGGCCGCCCGCACCACACGCCGCCGAGTGGCCGCAGTCCCGCTAGCCCGCGCGCAGCCCATGCTGCAAGCCGCCGCACCGCGCGCCCCCTCTGCTGCCGCGCGCCCCGCCGCTTCGCTAGGGCCGCCAGCCCGCCTGCACAGCAGGGCCGCAGCCCGCCAGCGCCGCACGCAGCACTCCCCCCCCCCCGCCACGTGCCCGCAGTCCCGCAAGCCCACGCCGCCCGACAGCCGCTCTGCTCCGCAAAGGCGCTGTAGGCCCAGCGCCGCACGCCAGGCCCGCAGGCCCAGCGCCAGGTCTACGAGCGCGCGCAGCCGCCCTGCTGCTAGCACGCTGTCACGGACTTAAGCTTTTCGCCTAGCAAAAGTTCATGCGGCGCCCGCCTTCCTGCTCGAAGAGGACAAGCCTTGCTCTCCGTTTGCTAGCCCGGACCTTTGCGCCCTACGACTAAGTGCAAAAACAGAGAAAAGAGAAAGGAGTAGAAGTTCCACAAAAAAACTAAGTACTTTCTTTACTTAGAAAATAGCAACTACAAGATACAACTCTCTCTTTGTTACTTTGGCCTTAGCCAACTCCACTATTTATAGGCTCATATACATAACTCACCCACTAAGCCTAAACTTAAGACACCCACTAATGCCTAAATTAGATACCCACTAAGCCCACTACAACCTTGTGGGTTATTCATGATTTTTGGCATCCCTTGACATTGATGGCATTGATGAAGGAGGTTGCAAATCTCTTCACTTTCCCACAAATGATGTTGAAGTTGGGCCTCATTGACAAGCCTACTTTGGTTTGGGCTAGGAACTTAGACTGAAATTTTCTAAGTCCCTAACACTCTCCCCCACCTAATGCGCAGGCGTCCTCGTCGCGCGCTGCTTCTAGAACTCGTTGATAAGTGCTTGGTATTACCAAAGTGTGTCACCCTTCTCCCAAGTAGCCTCACCGTAGGGGAGATTTTTCCACTTCACCAAGTACTCTAGGCTTGGCGGCACTCCGCGTCGCCGAATCAGTCGAGTGTCCAGGATGAATTCCGCTTCTTTGTCAAAGGATGTAGTCATGGTTATCGGGGCACGCTGCGACACGCCACGGTTTAGATCCTCGGCGTCTTCATGGTATTGTTTCAGCCTGCTGACATGGAAAACAGGGTGGATCTTGAGGTTCACGGGCAGCTGTAGTTTGTAGGCAGACTTACCCACACATTTGACGATGGGGTATGGGCCTTCATACTTGCGCAGTAGCCCCTTGTGCACCTTGCGCAAGACCTTGAACTATTGCGGTAGTAATTTGACCATCACTTGATCACCCACGGCAAACTCCTGAGGTTGTCGCTTCTCGTCCACCCACTTCTTCATTCGCCGAGCTGCTTTCTCCAAGCTCGCCCTCGCAATTTCACCCCTTTCCTGCAAGTTAGAGGTGAATTGGAGAGCAACAGGGTTGCGGAATTGCTCTTCCACGGCGACTGTGTGTGGGGCGAGCGGTTGTCGCCCAATTGCCAGCTCGAAGGGTCTACTACTCGTAGAGTCGCTGCGCCGCAAGTTGTAGGAAAACTGGGCAACATCAAGGTGATTCACCCAATCCTTCTGACTGGCACTCACGTAGTGCCGCAAGTACTCCTCCAACAGAGCATTCACCCGCTCCGTTTGTCCGTCCGTCTGTGGATGAAAACTGGTGGAAAAGAGCAAATCAGACCCTAAGATTTTGAACACCTCGGTCCAAAACTTGCCGGTGAATCTGGGGTCGCGGTCGCTCATTATACTTTTGGGGATCCCCCAAAGTTTGACGGCGTGGCTGACGAAGAGTCGTGCTGCTTCTTCAGCCGTGCAATCGATTGGTGTTGCGATGAAGGTCCCATACTTGGAAAAACGATCCACCACCACCAATATGGACCCATGCTCCCCCACATTTGGCAAGGTGGAGATGAAGTCCATGGAGATGCTCTCCCACGGAGCAAGTCCGCACGTAGGCCTCAACGTCTTCGCGCATTCGTGGTCAGTAGTAAGCGGCCTCGAGCAGTGCCAAAGTCCGCTTCTGACCTGGATAACCTGCCCACTTGGAGTCATGACACTCCTTTATAAGCTCGCGGCGAAGGTTGCCCCACTTGGGCACAAACACCCGCCACCCTTTGGTAAGGAGTAACCCGTCGCTGAGCCAAAACCTTTGCGTTTTGCCCTCCTTGACAAGTTGCACAAGGTTCTGAGCGATAGGGTCCTTGTTGGTTCCTGTGCAAAGTTGATCGCGGAGTGTCCCGCGAAGTTGCCACACAGCCGCTAGTTCAGCCTTGTGGCTGAGTGCATCAACCACGTGATTCTCCTTCCCGGGCTTGTACTACATCACCATGTCGAACTCCGCCAAGAAATCCTGCCACCTTGCCTGCTTAGGCGACAGCTTCTTCTGCGACTGGAAGTAGCTTGTGGCGACGTTGTCGGTGCGCACCACAAACCTACTCCCGAGCAAATAATGCCGCCAGGTCCGCAAACAATGCACGACGGCGGTCATCTCCTTCTCTTGGACAGTGTACCGTCGCTCCGTGTCGTTGAGTTTGCGACTCTCATAGGCAATGGGGTGTCCATCCTGCACGAGAACACCGCCAATGGCAAAATCTGAGGCATCGGTGTGTACCTCAAATGTGCGACTGCAGTCAGGTAATCGCAGCACCGGATCCACCGTCACCGCCCACTTTAGGTCCTCGAATGCCTCCACGCATTGAGGAGTCCAATCCCACGAGTGGTTCTTCTTCAAGAGATCCGTTAGGAGGGCTGCTCTCGCAGAGTAGCCTGCAATAAAACGTCGATAATAGTTGACGAGCCCAAGGAATGACCGCAACTCAGGTATGGTTGTTGGGGTCTCCCATTCGCAAATGGCTCGTACTTTCTGCTGATCCATGCGGAGTTGTCCTTGGCCTATCCAGTAGCCAAGGAAGTGTACCTTTTCCTTCGCGAAGCTACATTTCTCCTTCTTGACGAACAACTGGTTCTCCCGCAACACTTGGAAGACGGTTCGTAAGTGTTCGATGTGCTCCTCCAAGGTGTTGTTGTATATCACGATGTCGTCGAGGTACACGACCACAAAGCGATCGAGATAGGAATGGAACAGCTTGTTCATAAGGGTGCAGAAGGTCGCTGGCGCATTCGTCAGGCCGAACGGCATGACAAGGAACTCATAAGACCCGTACCTTGTCACGTATGTGGTCTTTTTCTCATCTCCTTCCACAATCCGCACTTGGTAGTACCCGGAACGAAGATCAAGTTTGGTGAAGAATTTTGCTCTACCGAATTGATCAAAGAGATATGCAACTAAAGGGATAGGGTACTTGTTTTTAATAGTTACCTTGTTGAGCGCCCTATAGTCTATACAAAGCCGCAGGCTTCCATCGCTCTTCCGCTGGAAAAGAAACTAGTGCTCCATAGGGTGTTTTTGACGGTCGAACAAAGCCTGCATCGAGGAGTTCCTTCAATTGCTTTTGCAACTCCTCGAGCTCTGGCGAGGCCATTCGGTATGGCGCTTTTGCTTGCGGTTTGGCTCCTGGCTCAAGCTCGATAGCATGATCCACCTCCCGCCTAGGTGGAAGTTGCTTTGGCAACTCCTTGGGCATGACGTCCTGAAATTCTGCCAAAACTGCAACAATCTCCGTCGAAAGGCCCTCCTCCTCGAGGCCCTCGTCGCTCACCTCGCAGATTGTCGCAAGGTAAATCATCTCACCACGGTTCACACCCCTTCGCAACTGCAAAGCAGAGAGGGTCTGGGTGTTTACCGTTTTCTCCTGGCTCGCTAGGACCATGCACGGGGTTGTCTCCTCCATGATGCTTAATGCTCCAAGGTGTGGCATCGGAACCGCCTTTGACGAAGCCAAGAAGTCCATACCAGTATGACTTGGAAGTCGTCGATGGGTGTGACGGTGAAGTTTGCAATGCTTTTCCAAGGTCCCACTGCAATTGCCATGCCTTTAGCCACCCCTACCACAGGTTGTGCCTGCGAGTTCACGGCCTTGATCCTACTTGTGTCCTTCTCGAGGGAAAGGCCTAATCGCTTGGCCTCTACCTCCGCGACAAAGTTATGAGTGGCTCCCGTGTCGACCAGCGCTCGTGTGGCCCTACCGTTGAGGACCACATCGATGTACATGAGTCCCTTGTTGAGGGATGTGGTGTTGCTTGCCAACCCTTGAACCGCATTGAAGAGCCTAAGAGCGCCCATCTTCGTTGGTTTGGTGTTGCCCTCACCCTGCTCACTTTGAACAATATTTACCTATTTTTTCTTTGGACAGTCTCTCGCCCAATGGTTCTCGCCACAAACGTAGCACATCAATTTTTTGGATGGCGCCGCGGGTCCTTTGGCCCGACCCCTGCGCTCCTTTGGGTCGCGGCGTTTTCCCCCACCCTTAGCCTTGCTTGTTGGGTTATATGTAATAAGGATCTAAATAGGGGAAAAAACACCTAGAGGGGGGTGAATAGGTGTAAACGTATAAACACTCAAAAATCGTTGCGATAAAAACCCAATGCGGAAATAAAAAATAATACGCAAGATTTTTACGTGGAAAACTCCATCACCGGAGTAAAAAACCACGGGACCGATAACACGGCAGAAATCCACTAGAATTAAAACACGTACAAGGTGATTTACCGTACACAATTACGACTCAACCTTTTCCATACGCTCCTAGAGGATCTTCTCCGCTCGCTCCGCGACGCTTCTCGAATCCACGATCTGCGCCCAACGCCGAATCCACGGCGTCCAACGTCGAATCCACGACGTCCGACCGAATCCACGGTCTTCACCCAATAGCACCCTTCGAATCCACGAACGTGCCTTGCTCCGAATCCACGAGAGCGGTTGAACCTTGAATCCACAAGGACACGCGAATCCACGCGCCGATTTTTGGGGTAAATCGTTGTTTTGGGTGGTGATGATCCGCCGAATACTTAGATCAAAGATAGATCGGAAATACCATCTAAGTATTCATTAGTTTGATTCAACTCAAGATGTGAGTATGAAAACCTAGAATCAAACTAATCAATATAGATGAAGAAACATAGAGTATTCTCTAATGATTTCCTTTCTTCTCTATATGTGGATCTAGAGCCGTATAAGATGATACAAGAAAAATGACGGCTATCTGGATTCACTGGATTAACCCTAGAAAAAGAGTCATAGGGTCTATTTATAGGTTAGAAACCCTAGGAAGGAGATAAGAATCAAAAACCTAACATTTCTGGAGATTT
This sequence comes from Tillandsia leiboldiana, assembly GCA_029204045.2. NCBI lineage: Eukaryota > Viridiplantae > Streptophyta > Magnoliopsida > Poales > Bromeliaceae > Tillandsia > Tillandsia leiboldiana. The sequence goes on from CM055077.1 coordinate 21,946,593, forward strand.
TACGGACGGCGATCCGGATCGGATTAGCTGTGATCCGGATCGTCGTAACGAGTCAGGCAATTCCAGAAAAACGAAGGTTCGGGATCCGGATCGAAGTGCTTGATCCGGATCGTTCATACAGTTCACCAAACATCAACGTTCGGGATCCGGATTGCGAAGCCTGATCTGGATCGTTCAAGGAAGATGGTAAACTCAGTGTTCGGGATCCGGATCAAGAGAGGCTACGATCCGGATTGAACTGATGTATGAACGAACCACCTTCGGGATCCGGATTGAACAACCTGATCCGGATCCTGAACATGTCCCAAGTCCAGTTTTTGATTTTTATGCAATGAAAGATTCTTTCAAGTGTTTCTACACTACAAGAAGTATTCGGATCACACAAAATCTTTAGTAAAACATACCTGATCCTTTTGAATTCTTCTTTCTTGAGATTGAGTTAAACGGTCCAACTTTCTTCACCTTCAATCTTCAAGACTTGAGACTTTCACGAAACTACGCCAACTCAAATTCCGTAACAATCTCCCCCTTTGGCGGTTTCGTGACAAAACACAGATCCACTAAAGAAAATTCAAAAAGATATTTTTGTTGCTATCACCATACAACAAAAATTTACAATGGAGATCCAAAAATTTAAAAACATGAGATAAACTCCTAAAACAGACTCTAGACTTAGACATCTGTACTCTCTGCACAAAGAAATCATTCTTGACAAAAAGAGATCGTTAGATACCTCAAGAATATTTAGCATACAAAACCTAGTACAGAGATAGAGTTTATCTGATCATCATGACATTTGAGAATTCAGATATGTAAGAGAATCATAGTCAAAAACCAACATATCTTCTATGCAATTAAAAACCAAATGTCACAAAAGGTTAGTCCAACATCAACTTGTTAGTCATATTACATGCCCAAATAGTTAGTCGAGACATGCAAACAATCACAAGATGAAAACCAAAGTTGAAGTTGAAGTGATACTTACCTTGATGTATACAAAATCTTCATCAGCAAGATTTTCACAATCATTGTTCAAGTTCCCTTGATGTTCACTCACATCATCATTGTTCATCATTGATGTATACAAGATCACAATTTTCACAATATCATTGTTCAAGTTCTCTAAACTCTCTCCCCCTTTTTGTCACAAACAAAGCCAAAGTTACCAAAAAAAAATTGAAGGGGAGTTAAAAAAAAATATCAACGAAAATGTTCCGAAAGTTTAAGAACTAGAACTAAAAGTAAGTCCTAAAAACTGAAAAACCTGCACAAAAAGATTAAAAATCTGCAAAAGAATAAAAAGAAGGAATCAGTCATCAGATTCGGAGTCATCAGAGCTCGTGCAGCCCATCTTTGAGAACATCTTTTTCACCAGCTTGTTCATAGAATTGATCTTCTTAGTTAAGGTAATGTGAGCTGCCATGATGAGCTCGAGCTCATTGGAGATTCTCGTCTGTGCCTTCGAGATCTGTTCCTGCTCAACCGATAATCGTTGTTGTTCTTTGTAGATGGATGAGACTGATGCTTCATCCGCTGGTGTGGGTGCTGGTTGTGATGGTGACGCGGAAGTGCCGCTACTAGGTTTCATTCCGCTCGTTGGGACTAGAGTGACATGGGGCAATTTGTGAAGTGACTTCACGACGGTGGACTCATCGATCATGCCCAAACATTGATGATAAGTCGGTGAGGTAATGTCAACCTGAAATTTCTTCAAAATCCTCATTATAATCAGTGGAAATGGAATCCTCTCTGTGGGATGAGGGTGCTCAACATATCTTGTCATTCTATTCCAAATAATGTATGGAATGTTGATATTCAATCCCATTGCCTCAGACGGATGTCCTAAGAGATACAGAAATAGCATTCGATCCCATCTCAAAACTTTCGTCTGCAAATTTGGAAGGATATTGTAACAAGTGATGAAGTTTAGAAATCGGTACTCAAGACGAAGTTCCTTGGATCTGATCGATTTCTCCGTTGATTGCGTTCCTTCCAAACAAATTCCCTTTATAACCATTTGCCACACAGAGTTCGTCAAAACCTTCCCCTTCAAGTAATTCACTCCTGTCTTGCTGGCAGGCATTCCCAAAACCTCGCCAATCAATTGTGGAGTAATTTTGAATCTTGTGCCTTGGATGTTCGTGTAAAATTCCATTGGACCGTTTTCAATTTCACGAAGGTGCCGTGCATTTGTATAGAAGGCCCTTACAAGATGCAGACAGTATCCAAGCACTTCTGGAAATCGACAAACTTGAATAAGGTTTGCTTGTTCAATTAGAACGCCAAACTCAGGAGAGTGATCTCGTAGAGCCTCTATATTGACATGTCTCTCACCAATGCATTCACGATTCTCAAATGCCCTTAGGCGATCCGAATTAACGAACACTTGTTCCTCCCGAGGTGGAGAATCCGGAATAATCGGTTCGTTAGCCATGAAACCTCGTGCTCGTCCAAACCGTCGAGCGAGTCGTTTCCTTTTCACTGAGATGGTTGGTGCAGTCATAGGTGCTTTACCTTTGTCCATGGGTGCTTTTTCTTTCGATGCATCGGACGCCTTTTGTGCAGGCAATGAGTCATCATCATCTGTCAATGCAGTCCAATCTACCTCGTTACAATCTACTTCTGTGTCGCTGATCACAAGAAACTCACCCTTTTGTTGTGTTTTCTTAGCTCTTTTTAACTTATTTGTGGCTCGAGTGTGCACCATAGTGACCAATAAGAGAATGATCCATGAGAATCCCATTGATCCAAGTGCTTTAAGAAGATTAAAATCCTGTGAGCAACAACTCAAGAACACATGAGAAAATTGTTAATTTTCAAAGATTGAAAAATTATACCCAAACAATCATAATCATGTAGAGAGACTAAGAATCAAATTAGTTTTGCAAAAGGACTTTTAAAAATAGATCAATTGCATGATTTTCGAAAATCCTTATTATATGCCCTAAAACCGAAATTTTAGAAATCGAAGCCTAAAAATCCGTTAATCAGGAGAATACCTAGCATATAATCAAAACTAATCTACCCAGAGTTCTTATTTCAAAAGAAATTTGATCAAAAACCATCCATAAACAAAGTTGATCCAAGAATTTCATGACGTTTGTGGAAGAAGAGAGAAAAACGGTGAAAAACCGAGATTTTGATCAATAAAACTTACTTGGAGTTGAAGAACTTGAGTTTGAAAGCTTCCAGGAAGGATGAAATCTAGAGAGAGGGGCTCTGGAAACTTTGGAACAAAAGATTGGAGTAAAAGAAATCAAAAACCCTTTTGTTCTTTATAAAACCTAGCCGCGATCCGGATCAGTTCATAACTGCGATCCGGATCGGCTACCCGCAGTGAGAAACTGCGTTCGGGATCCGGATCGGCAGATACAATCCGGATCGTCAGCCCGCAGAAGAATTCCTGCGTTCGGGATCCGGATCATCTAGCCCGATCCGGATCGGCTCCAACTTTTTCTTTAGAAAATTTCAGAGAAATTCAAGAAAAACCAGAAAAAGATTGTAAGCACAAATGTGTATCAACTTTAAACAAAAATCATCGTTTCATACAACAAGAATTAGATTATGCCAAATCTATCAATAATATCCAAAAATGAAACGAAAATTTACAAAAATTAAATCCCTTAAAGTTGAACACCTTCAATTACATCTAACTTGATCTAATGAGTAATGCCTTTATCAAATCATCAATTCAGTAAAGAAAATGAAATACAAAGATCAATAGATGTTTGAAATCCCAAATATAATAGATAATGTATCTAGACAATCTGTTGAAGAGAGTGGCTCTTTGAGCATCTTTCTTTAAAAACCCACCTTATACCAACCTTGAAATTTGACGGAGTCAAGTATTTCAACATGCATTTTACTTAATCAAAAATTTGAACAACCATGCTTGGTATACATGTGGTAGCTGCACACAATACTCGGACGACCGAGGTGGTAGCTCTTTCCTCCATGTGGTGGTAGTTTTCACACTCCTCATTGGGATGTAACTCTTTCCACATCTTTTGAGCATTTTACCTTTTCTATGACTCCCCCTCAATTGGCTATCAATTACTTAAGATATAATGTATTCAACCAAATATTGATCTCGATTTCATACTCGACTAAGCAGTCAAATAAGATAATGACTATACCAAGAGATCATAGAGAGAGAGAAATTGACTTTGATCACTTAGAAGATGATTTAATTAACATAAATGATCATTGCAACAGTGAAATATTATGATGGCAAAAGCATAATAAATTTCTAAATGTGCGAAAAGATGCAATTAAAGTCAATTATGATCTATGCTCAATTAATGTCCTATGTACAAACATAGATAATGAACAAAACAAAAACAAATACAAAACCTATCCTAAGCAAAGGTTTCAAAAAGAAGTTTATTTCAAGGAAAGCATTCCAATTGCTTTTCGTAAATGAATAAAACGTTTTTGATCCAAAGGTTTTGTTAGAATGTCAGCTAATTGATCCTCAGTTGAAATATATGAAAGTTGAAGAGTATTTGATTCAACTAGCTCTCTAAGAAAGTGATATCTAAGTTCAATATGTTTTGTTCTAGAGTGCAACACAGGGTTTTTAGAAATGTTAATTGCACTTGTGTTGTCACAAAGAATTGTTACCGAAGATGCTGAAATGCGGAAGTCGCTCAATACGCTTTTCATCCAAATGAGTTGAGTTGAGCAACTTCCAGCTGAAATGTATTCCGCTTCGGCAGTCGAGAGTGCTATGCAGTTCTGCTTTTTACTGTGCCATGCAACAAGGCAATGGCCAAGATAGAAGCATGCACCACTCGTGCTTTTCCGATCATCCACTGATCCTGCCCAATCGGCATCTGAGTATCCAACAATATCCAAACTTGTTCCCATAGGATACCAAATTCCGAAATTAATTGATCCTTTGATGTACCGGATGATCCGTTTCACCGCTTTCAGGTGAACCTCCTTTGGTGCTGATTGATATCTCGCGCAAATCCCAACACCAAAAGATATATCCGGACGACTAGCCGTGAGGTAAAGTAGACTTCCAATCATACTTCGATACAGTTTCTCGTCTACATTCTCACTATGTGATTCACTTCCAAGTCCCTTGTGGCTAGTTCCCATTGGAGTTGGAAGATCTTTACAATTTTCTAGATCAAACTTTTTGACCAACTCCATTGCATACTTGGATTGACTCAAGTGAATACCTTCATTATTTTGTTTAATTTGCAATCCAAGGAAATAAGTCAATTCGCCCATCATGGACATCTCAAATTCGCTTTCCATGGTCTCCGCGAATTTAGAAGCATCATTATCTCTTGTTGCGCCAAATACAATGTCATCGACATAGATTTGTGCTACAATGAAATTGCTTTGATAATGCTTCACATAGAGAGTCCTATCAGCTCCCCCTCGAGTATAGCCCTTCTCCAAAAGGTGCTTTGTTAACCTTTCGTACCATGCTCGCGGTGCTTGTTTCAGACCGTAAAGAGCCTTTTTCAAACGAAAAAACATGGTTAGGTTGTTTATGATCTACAAAACCTTTCGGTTGAGCCACATAAACTTCCTCATTTAAAAACCCATTTAGAAATGCGCTCTTAACGTCCATTTGAAATAATTTGATTTTAAAACGACAAGCAATAGCAAATAGTATACGAATGGACTCGAGTCTAGCTACAGGGGCGAATGTTTCGTCAAAGTCTATACCTTCTACTTGAGAGTAGCCTTGAGCAACTAATCGTGCCTTGTTCCTGATGATAGTACCATCCTCATTTTTCTTGTTCTTGAAGATCCATTTGGTACCTATCACATTGTGTTGCTTTGGAGGCTTCGTTAATTCCCAGACTTTGTTTCGCTCAAATTGATGGAGCTCTTCCTGCATTGCTTTAATCCAGTAGTCATCCTGAAGAGCTTCATCTATGTTCTTTGGTTCGATTAAAGATATGTAGCAAGCGAATCCACAAACCAACTGCCTCCGAGTTCTAACTCCTTCTTGTGGATCTCCAATAATATTCGATTCCGGATGATCCTTGGAGATTCGTAACGTTTGTTGAAACGGAGTACTCGGAGATACATGAGATGATTCCTGCACATCAGATAAACTCGAAGAACCATTAGATGCATCATTAATATTGGAAGTATTATTATGAGAAGATGCATTAGCAGGAGAATCATTATCTAGAGAGATATCGAGGGTAGATTTTCCAGATCCAAAGTGAAAAGCTTAATCTACTTTAACATTTATAGATTCTACGATCGTCTTAGATTCAATGTTAAATACTCGATATGCTCTGCTATTCGTAGAATAACCCAAAAAGATCCCTTCATCACTTCAGAGTCGAACTTTCCAAGTTTTTCACGGTCACGTAAAATGTAACATCGACTCCGAAGACACGAAAATATTTGATGTTGGGTTTTCTACTAAACCACAGCTCATATGGTGTATTTAAAGTTCCTGGGCGCAAGTAAACTCTATTAATGACATAGACAGCGGTGTTCACGGCTTCAGCCCAAAAATGTAGCGGTAAATTCCGGCTATGAAGCATCACACGCGCCATCTCTTGAACAACCCGGTTCTTGCGCTCAACAACACCATTCTGCTGAGGTGTATAGGGTGCCGGAGAATTCATGTTTAATGCCATTGAAGTGCAAAAATCAATGAATTTTGAATTTATGAATTCTCCACCTCTATCACTTCTAACACGATGATCTTTTCATTCTTTTCAATCATAATACGATGGCAAATCTCATGAAAAGAGTCAAACGTATCAGCTTTCTCTTTTAAAAAATGCTACCCAAGAAAACCGAGAGAAATCATCAATCAATAAAAAAATGTACCATTTACCTCCCAAAGATGGTTGACGGGTCGGCCCCATTAGGTCCATGTGCAAAAGTTCCAAGGGCCGTTTTGTACCAACGTGGTTCAAGTTCTTGTGTGCAGTCCTAGACTGTTTTCCCTTTTGGCAACCACCCACCACAATGTTTTGTTTAAATAAAAGCTTTGGAACCCCCTTGACCACGTCCTTGCTTGAAATTCTAGTAAGTTCCTTAAAATTTAAGTGACCTAGCCTTTCATGCCAAAGAGTTTCATTATTCAAGGCGGCTAAGTTACATTTTTCAGAAAATTTATTAGGAACAACATAACAATTGTTTTAGATCTAACCCCTTTTAAAAAGAAGACATGGTCCCTTATCAGTTACAACGCATTCAACAGATGAAAAGTTAACTGAAAAACCATTGTCGCAAAGTTGACTTATGCTTATGAGGTTAGTCTTAAGGCCATCAACAAATAAGACGTTTTTCAAAATTGGGCCATCTGGAATAGCTACCGTTCCTTTTCCAACAATTTTGGAAGATAGACGTCTCCGAAAACAACGTGTCCTCCGGAGATTTTCTCAAGATTTTGAAAACTATTTTTGTCACCGGTCATGTGACGGGAACACCCGCTATCCAAGATACCAAGCGAGCTATCATATGCATGCAAGGAAACATTGGAAACAAAACAAGGGAAAATTTCACCTTTGCGCACCCAAAACCCTTTTGGAGTGCGTCGGTAATGGTCGTGAAGTTATATGCCTAGGTGAAGGCGTCTGTTATAGCGATGTTGTTCCTTGATGAGATCGTCTTGCGCGATGAACTACCAAGTCTCTTTTCATTGAAAAGTTTTGCTTTGATTTCGGGGAGGAGCCTTTTTGGTAGTTGTTGCAAGAGGTCCTTGAGATGAGCGTTCGACTCCCGTCTTGCAATATCTTCTTATGTGCCCTGAACACCACAACGAAAACATACTTAGATCTTGACGATCCCGAAGAGGATGAAGTAGGCTTGTTGTCGTGTTTGTCTTGAATTCCGGTGTCGGAGGAGGAGATGCCGACTGAGGCACAAAAACTGTCTCACTCGAACTTGGATGTTTCCAGTTTGAGTGTATCCGAGGCCGAACCGATTGATTGACCAAGACCAAGAAGTCTATCCAACTTACTCCTTCCTGAAGAGAATCGCTGTAAGTCATTCTTGAGTTGGAAAATGGTCTTTATCATTTCCAGGTTATCCTGTCGAGCCTCGTTGTAGAGCTTTGAGAAGTGATTCGCGTTATCCACCAGATTTGTATGTTCCTTCTCAAGTTGCTCATTGGACTCTTGAAGGAAGCATTTGCCTTTATCAGGTTTTCCCTTTTCCACTTCAAGAGCGTTTGAGAGAGAAGTCGCCCTTTTTGCTTCTTCTTCGAGATCATGCACTCTCCCTCTCAAACTCTTGTTTTGCTTAGCCACTTTCTTTGAGTCCCTCAAAAGTCTGTGATAGGCTAGAGCAAATTCTTCACCTTCCGAATCATCCGATTCGTTGTCCGTTGCGTTCTTTTCAACAGTTGAGTTTGGACAACGACTCGGATGTACTTGCCATAAAGCACATGAAGGGTGAAGATACGGACGCGTGGAATGCGGCGGAGCTCTTTTCTTCATCACTCGAAGACGACTCGTTTGACGTTGAGTTGTCATCCCACGTGACGACCTGCATCGCCTTCTTCTTTGCCGGATACTTGTTAGGGACACTCTGTTGCAATGTGGCCGTAGCCTCGACATTGAAGCATTGAAGTTGTCCTTCTGAACTTTCTTATCCTTTGAGAAGTGCTCTTGCTTTCTTGACTTGTAACTTGAAGTACCCTTGCCTTTGTTCGACTTTCCGAAGGATGGAGATTTGCTTGAATTAACCCTCGAAAGTTGCGGCGAAACTTCCTTGTCAAGAGAGCGAGCTGCTTCCTCAAATTCCTCCATAGAAAGGTTCTCGTCATCGTCTGAGGAGGATGTATCCGCGTCTTCTTCCTTAGTTGTTTTCAACGCATAACCTGAAGACTTAGAAGGTGGATGCCTTTTCCAGAAGAATTGTTAGTAGTAAACGTCATTTCATAAGTTTGTAATGAACCAACTAATTCTTCTACACGTATTTCGTCCAGGTGTTTAATAGTTTCAATGGCAGTAACCTTTGGGCGAAATCGTTCAGAAGAGGTTCTTAAGATCTTTCTTACAATCTTAAATTCTGGAATCTTCTCTCCCAGATTAGCACATGAGTTTACGATGTCTGCAATCGTGTATAGTAGTCCGTGAAAGATTCATTTTCTGCCATTAAGATAGAGTCAACTTGCTCGTAAGCATTTGCAGTTTCTGAATCTTCACGAGGTTAGTTCCCTCATGTGTAACCTGAAGAACATCCCAGATTTCTTTTGCAGTCTCACATGCCGAGACGCGAGAGAATTCAGTTTGAGATAAGGCATTAAAGATAGCATTAATTCCCTTGCCATTGTAAGAAGATGAATCTAACTCTTCCTTGGTCCATTTCGACCTAGGTTTTAAGGTGCGAACATCACCAATAAATTCAGTTGGATTAGACCATCCTAATTCAATTGATTGCCACACCCGTTCGTCGATGGAAATCAAAAAGGCTTCATCCGTACTTTCCAGTACGCATAATTTGTTCCATCGAAGAACGGGGGTCGGTTGATGTTTCCACCTTCACCATTGTTTACAACCCTATTCCCGCTCCGATACCACTTGTTGGGTTATATGTAATAAGGATCTAAATAGGGGAAAAAACACCCTAGAGGGGGTGAATAGTGTAAACGTATAAACACTCAAAAATCGTTGGCGATAAAAACCCATGCGGAAATAAAAAAATAATACGCAAGATTTTTACGTGGAAAACTCCATCACCGAGTAAAAAAACCAACGGGACCGATAACACGGCAGAAATCCACTAGAATTAAAAACACGTACAAGGTAATTTACCGTACACAATTACGACTCAACTTTTCCAATACGCTCCTAGAGGATCTCTCCGCTCGGCTCCGCGACGCTTCTCGAATCCCGATCTGCGCCCAACGCCGAATCCACGGCGTCCAACGTCGAATCCACGACGTCCGACCGAATCCACGGTCTTCACCCAATAGCACCCTTCGAATCCACGAACGTGCCTCGCTCCGAATCCACGAGAGCGGTTGAACCTTGAATCCACAAGGACACGCGAATCCACGCGCCGATTTTTGGGGTAAATCGTTGTTTTGGGTGGTGATGATCCGCCGAATACTTAGATCAAAGATAGATCGGAAATACCATCTAAGTATTCATTAGTTTGATTCAACTCAAGATGTGAGTATGAAAACCTAGAATCAAACTAATCAATATAGATGAAGAAACATAGAGTATTCTCTAATGATTTCCTTTCTTCTCTATATGTGGATCTAGAGCCGTATAAGATGATACAGGAAAATGACGGCTATCTGGATTCACTTGGATTAACCCTAGAAAAAGAGTCATAGGGTCTATTTATAGGTTAGAAACCCTAGGAAGGAGATAAGAAATCAAAAACCTAACATTTCTGGAGATTTTACGGACGGCGATCCGGATCGGATTAGCTGTGATCCGGATCGTCGTAACGAGTCAGGCAATTCCAGAAAAACGAAGGTTCGGGATCCGGATCGAAGTGCTTGATCCGGATCGTTCATACAGTTCACCAAAACATCAACGTTCGGGATCCGGATTGCGAAGCCTGATCCGGATCGTTCAAGGAAGATGGTAAACTCAGTGTTCGGGATCCGGATCAAGAGAGGCTACGATCCGGATTGAACTGGTGTATGAACGAACCACCTTCGGGATCCGGATCGAACAACCTGATCCGGATCCTGAACATGTCCCAAGTCCAGTTTTTGATTTTTATGCAATGAAAGATTCTTCCAAGTGTTTCTACACTACAAGAAGTATTCGGATCACACAAAATCTTTAGTTAAACATACCTGATCCTTTTGAATTCTTCTTTCTTGAGATTGAGTTAAACGATCCAACTTCTTCACCTTCAATCTTCAAGACTTGAGACTTTCACGAAACTACGCCAACTCAAATTCCGTAACATTGCTCACTTTGGGTGTCCTGCCGCGAGACGAATCCGCCTTTCTCATACTCAGTCGCTTTTTTCTCCGCTAGGCGATTGTAGAGCCACTCTTGCACGTCGCGCCCCCCAAGTTCTTTTGTCGCCCATTTTGGAGTCGGTCAAGAAAAAGAATAGACATCTTCTTCCGCCAGGTTTGTGATGGGACAACATCAACTTGGAGTCTTCTTGACATATACTCCTTGAGATTCCCGGTATGTTTGAGCCGTCGAAGTGCCTCCTCGCAAGATATTCGACGTGCTCGGGATAGAACTGCGACTTAAGCTCTCGCACAAAGTCTCGCATAATCTTCAATTCGCATTGGCTCATTCGCGGCCTCTGCGGATCGCCGACGCCCCACACATCGCATCGTCAGTGAGGTACATGGATGCGGCCTGGACTTTTCCTCCTCCTCGTCTAGCCGCAGCGCCTTGATGTAGCGCTCCATGTGCCATAGAAAGTTGTCGATTTCCTTTTTCGTGCGCACGTTCCCTAAAAGATTGAGGCTCCGGGGACACGTACTTTGAAGCATACTCCTTGTGAGGTTCAGGATCACGCCCACCGTTTCTCAAGGTATTGTCACCCGTGATTGAGGTCCTCGACTCATCGACCGGCAACAAGATCCTCGATCATGGTATTTCGCTCCACGCTCGACGAGTAATGGTCTCCTCCTGAAGCTTTTGAAGTTCGGAGCGAAAGGTTGTGTCATTGTAGTAGTAACACTTTCTCCATTCTGCGAATGTTATCAACAAACATTCCAAAAGTTTCAGCCAAATCAGAATCGTTCACCCATTTTTGCCACGACATCCTCCAATAACGCGAGGCAGTCCTCCAAAGCGCGTCATCCCTCGTGATGGCCCGCCGCTCTTTGCGCCTGCCTCGCCTGTACTGCTTTGAAGGTTCAGCCGCAGTATCGGTGATGCCTGCATCTGATGTTGACATGGTTCCTAGCTGAACCGCTCTGATACCAACTGTCACGGACATAAGCTTTTCGCCTAGCAAAAGTTCGTGTGGCGCCCGCCTTCCTGCTCGAAGAGGGCAAGCCTGCTCTCCATTTGCTAGCCCGGACCTTAGCACTCTTGACTAAGTGCAAAAACAGAGAAAAGAGAAAGAGTAGAAGTTCCACAGAAAAACTAAGTACTCTCTTTACTTAGAAAATGGCAACTATAATATACAATTCTTTCTTTGTTACTTTGGCCTTAGCCAACTCCACTATTTATAGGTTCATGTACATAACTCACCACTAAGCCTACACTTAATGTTGGTTATGATTAATTGATCTAATAGGAAAAAAAATACCTAGAGGGGGGGTGAATAGTTGTAAACTGTAAACACTCAAAAAATCGTGCGCAATAAAACCCAATGCGAAATGAAAAATACACGCATGATTTTTACGTGGAAAACTCCAAACCGGAGTAAAAAACCACGGGACCGATAACACGGCGAAATCCACTAGAATTAAAACACGTACAAGGTGTATACCATACTCACTTACGACTCAACATTTCCATACACTCCTATTAGATCTTCTCCGCTCGCTCCGCAACGCTCCTCGAATCCACGATTTGCATCCAACGCCGAATCCACGGCGTCCAACGTCGAATCCACGACGTCCGACCGAATCCACAGTCTTCACCCAGTAGCACGTCTCGAATCCACGAACGTACCTCGCTCCGAATCCACGAGAGCGGTTGCACCTTGAATCCACAAGGCCACGCGAGTCCACGCGCCGATTTTGGGAAAATCGTTGTTTTTGGTGGTTGATGATCCGCCGAATACTTAGATTAGAAATAGATCGGAAATACCATCTAAGTATTCATTAATTTGATTCTACTCAAAATCTGAGTTTGAAAACCTAGAATCAATTAATCAATATAGATGAAGAAACATAGATGTATTCTCTTTTATTTCCTTTCTCTCTAATAGTGGATTTTTTTCTATTTCGGTTGTATACGGATCTACCCTAAAAATGAATCATAGGGTCTATTTATAGGTTTGAAACCGTTGGAAGAGGATAAGAACAAAAAACTAACCTTTTCTGGAATTTTACAGGACGACGGTCCCGGACTGGAATTAGGCGGTCCGGACTGTCGTAAGCGAAACAGACTTTTTCCATAAAAACCCTACCTTCGGGGTCCTGACTGTAATTTCCACGTCGGACTGTTCATGCAATTCCTGCAATTTCCACGTTCGGGTCCGGACTGAAGTGACCAGGGTCCGGACTGGAATTGCGCATGACTATCCTATGTTCGGGGTCCGGACTGTAATGTCAGGTCCGGACTCTGACATGTAGTATATCTAGTTTTTTATTTTTATGCAATTAAAATTCATCCAAGTGTTTCTACACTATAAGAAGTATTCGGATCACCAAAAATATTTAGTTAAACGTACCTGATCCTTTGAATCTTCTTTTTCTTGAGATTGAGTATATGATCCAAACTTTTTCATCTTCAATCTTCAAGACTTAAATCAATTTCACGAAATACGCGAACACAAAATTCCTTAACAATCTCCCCCTTTGGCGGTTTCGTGACACAACACAAATCCACTCAGAAAATTTAAAAAGATATTTTTGTTGCTATCACCATACAACAAAATTTACAATGGAGATCAAAATAAAATTAAATACATGAGATAAACTCCTAGAACAGACTCTAGACTTAGACATCTGCTCTCTGCAAAAAGGAAAACATCTTGACAAAGAGATCGTTAGATACCTCAAGAATTTTTGTCATACAAACCCAAACACAGAGATAGAGTTTATACTCATCATGACTTTACAATTCAATATGTAATAAGATCTCAATCAAAAAGCAACATATCTTCTAAGCATTCAAAATCCAAATGTCAGAAAGGTTAGTCAACAAGCAACTTGTTAGTTATATTACATGCCCAAATAGTTAGTCAAATAGTTAGTGAGGCATGCAATCACACATTATAAAACCAAAAGTTGAGGTCATACTTACCTTTCATAGTTCAAAGTTGTTCAAAATTCACACCATAAGACTGTCTTTTCGATCATTGTATCATTGCTTGTCTCTCTCTCCTCCTTTTTGTCACAAAACAAGCCAAAATTACAAAATAAAAGGGAAGTGTTAAAAGTTCAAAACAAGAACGTGTGAGAACTACAGAACCTGCAAAAGAAAAGTTAAAGATTAGATAAAACATTACTCAGAGTCCTCTGAACTACGCACCCAAGTTTTTGAAAGATTTGTCTGATTCGCTTGTTCCTCGACACCTGTTCCGTTTTAACTCCACGAATTTCTTCCTTCATTTCGATGGAACTCATTGGACATGCGCTCTTGCTCGGAAGAGAGACGCTGTTGTTCTCTATAAATTGCAGTAACTGAAGCATCATCGTCTGAAGGTGAAGAACGTGGATGCTTGAGCTGCAGGTGGTGGTGTGGACTGAGCTGTTGACGCTGAAGTTGATTGTCTACCGCCTGAGGGAGGTGAGGGAGTGTCTCTTGTTTCGTTGTAGGACTTTATGACCGTTGTCTCATTGTTGTTCCCAAACTATGCAGATAGGTCGTGAAGAAAGTATCGACTTTGATTTTTTTCAAAATCCGCATAATAATTAAATTTGGAATGGAAGTCTCTCTGTAGGATGAGCATTGTTCACCTACCTCCCCATCCTCGACCAGATGAGATAAGGAATGTTGAAGTTTGATCCCAAGGCCGCTGTGGGATTTCCCAGAAGATAAAGGAATAAACATCCTATCCCATCGAACAATTTTGTTTGCATTTTGGAGAATGTTATAGCAAACAATAAAGTTCAAGTATCGGTCTTCCGGTCGAAGTTCTCGAAAAAAACAGAATTCCCTGTCGAGTGACTGTCTGGAAGACAAATTCCATCAACGCCCACTCTCCATGAGTTGGTGGAGAAGCTATGACCTTTTAGATAGTGCGTTCCTCAGCCCGTGCCTTCATCCCCAACACCTCGTCCAATTAGTTGTGGAGTGACCTTGATCTTAATATTTCTGACCATAGTGTGAAATTCTCTCTGTCCGTTATCAGATCTCTCTGTCCGTTATCAAGATCAATCAACTTTGATCCATTCTGATAGAACATCCTGACAGAGTGAAGACATATCCTGAAGATTCGGGAGAGTTGCAAATCGGTGCAAGTCCTGCTTGATCAAAAAGTTGTTCCAAATAATGCAGAGCGCTCCTTTAAAGCTTTGACATTTACATGTCGCTCGCCAATGCATTCTCTTTTCCTCAAAGTCCGTACTCCTCTCAAGCTTATGAAGTCTTGTCGTAGAAGGTTGCTTGCAAGTGGTTCTTCAAATGAATACCCCGACCTCCCCTTTTCCTTGCAATGCTTTTTCTCTTGGTTTTGACTGGACTAGTTCCATTGGGGCTTTTCCTTTCTCAGCCGTAGGCGAAGCCTTTACCTTGGAGGTTTCAGCAGGGCTTTCCCTTTTGAGCAGTAGGTACAGTGGCCTCCACCAAGAGGTCATCCCAGTCAATTGATTCTGTTCTGATTCAGAATCTGATCTTTTTGAGCTTTCCTAGCCCTCTTGGCTTTGTTAGTTGTTCGAGCATGAACCATAGCAGTTAGATAGGAAGATTACCCAAAGTGATCACCATTGCT
>CM055077.1:21962178-22020941 GCA_029204045.2 Tillandsia leiboldiana
CCGCCTTCCTGCTCGAAGAGGCAAGCCTTGCTCTCCACTTGCTAGCCCGGACCTTAGCACTCTATACTAAGTGCAAAAACAAAAAAAGAGAAAGGAGTAGAAGTTCCACAGAAAAACTAAGTACTCTCTTTACTTAGAAAATGGCAACATAGATACATCTTCTTTGTTTACTTTGGCCTTATCCACTCCACTATTTATAGGTTTCATGTACATAACCACCCACTAAGCCTACATTAATGTTGGTTATGATGATTGGATCTAAATAGGAAAAAAATACCTAGAGGGGGTGATAGGTGAACTGTAAACACTCAAATCTTGCGCAATACAACCCATGCGGAAATGAAAAATAACACGCGGATTTTACGTGGAAAACCCCAAACCAGTAAAAAACCACACCGATAACACGGAGAAATCCACTAGAATTAAAACACTACAAGGTGATATAACCATACTCACTTACGACTCAACATTTTCCATACACTCCTAGTAATCGTCTCCGCTCGCGTCCGCAACGCTCCTCGAATCCACGATTTGCATCCGAACGCCGAATCCAACGGCGTCCAACGTCGCATCACGACGTCCACGAATCCACAGTCTTCAACCCAGTAGCAAGCCGTTCTCGAATCCACGAACGTACCTCGCTCCGATCCCGAGAGCGTTGCACCTTGAATCCACAAGGCCACGCGAGTCCACGGCGCCGATTTTGGGAAAGATTCGTTGTTTTTGGGTGGGTGATGATCCGCCGAATACTTAGATTAGAATAGATCGGAAATAACATCTAAGTATTCATTAAATTTGATTCTACTCAAAATCTGAGTTTGAAAAACCTAGAATCAAATTAATCAATATAATGAAGAAACATAGATTCATTCTCGTTATTTTCCTTTCTTTCTCTATATGTTGATTTTTTCTATTTCGTTGTATACGGATCTACCCTAAAAAATGATCATAGGCTTTTATAGGTTTGAAACCGTTGGAAGAGGAATAACAAAAACTAACCTTTTCTGGATTTTACAGGACGACGGTCCGGACTGGAATTATGGCGGTCCGGACTGTCGTAGCGAAACAGACTTTTTCCATAAAAACATACCTTGCGGTCCGGACTGAATTTCCACGGTCCGGACTGTTCAGGCAATTCCTGCAAATTCCACGTTCGGGGTCCGGACTGAAGTGAACCAGGGTCCGGACTGGAATTGCGCATGAACTATCCTATGTTCGGGGTCCGGACTGTAATGTCAGGTCCGACTCTGAACATGTAGTATATCTAGTTTTTTATTTTTATGCAATTAAAAATTCATCCAAGTGTTTCTACACTATAAGAAGTAGTCGGATCACCAAAATATTTAGTTAAACGTACTGATCCTTTTGAATTCTTCTTTCTTGAGATTGAGGTATATGATCCAAACGTTTTTCATCTTCAATCTTCAAGACTTAATCAATTTCACGAAATACGCCAACACAAATTCCTTAACAATCTCCCCCTTTGGCGGTTTCGTGACAAACAACAAATCCACTCAAGAAAATTTAAAAAGATATTTTTGTTGCTATCCACCATACAACAAAAATTTACAATGAGATCAAATAAAATTAATACATGAGATAAACTCCTAGAACACACTCTAGACTTAGACATCTGTACTCTCTGCAAAAAGAAACATTTCTTGACAAAAAGAGTTAGTGATACCTCAAGAATTTTTGCATACAAAACCAAACACAGAGATAGAGTTTATACTCATCATGACATTTACAAATTCAGATATGTAATAAGATCTCAATCAAAAAGCAACATATCTTCTAAGCATTCAAAATCCAAATGTCATAGAAAGGTTAGTCAACAAGCAACTTGTTAGTTATATTACATCCCAAATAGTTTAGTCAAATAGTTATTGAGGCATGCAATCACACATTATAAACCAAAAGTTGAGGTCATACTTACCTTTCATAGTTCAAAGTTGTTCAAATTCACAACCATAAGACTGTCATTTTCGATCATTGTATCTTGCTTGTCTCTCCTCCTCCTTGTTTGTCACAAAACAAGCCAAAATTACAAAATAAAAGGGAAGTGTTAAAAGTTCAAAACAAAACGTGTGGAGAACTACAGAACTGCAAAAGAAAAGTTAAAGATTAGAATAAACATTACTCAGAGTCCTCTGAACTAACGCACCCAAGTTTTTGAAAATTTCTTGATTCGCTTGTTCATCGACACCTGTTCCTTTTAACTCACGAATTTCTTCCTTCATTTCGATGAACTCATTGGACATGCGCTCTTGCTCGGAAGAGAGACGCTGTTGTTCCTATAAATTGAAGTAACTGAAGCATCATCGTCTGAAGGTGAAGAACGTGGATGCTGAGCTGCAGGTGGTGGTGGGACTGAAGCTGTTGACGCTGAAGTTGATTGTCTACGCCTGAGAGGAGGTGGAGGGAGGTTTCTCTTGTTTCGTTGGTAGGGACTTTAATGACCGTTGTCTCTTGATTGTTCCAAACTATGCATATAGGTCGATGAAGAAGTATCGACTTTGAATTTTTTCAAAATCCGCATAATAATTATTGGGAATGGAAGTCTCTCTGTAGGATGAGCATTGTTCACATACCTCCCCATCCTCGACCAGATGAGATAAGGAATGTTGAAGTTTGATCCCAAGCCGCTGTGGGATTCCCAGAAAGAAAGGATAACATCCTATCCCATCGAACAACTTTTGTTTGCATATTTGGAAGATGTTATAGCAAACAATAAAGTTCAAGTATCGGTATTCCGGTCGAAGTTCTCTAGAAAAAACAGAATTCCCTGTCGATTGACTGTCTGGAAGACAAATTCCATCAACGACCACTCTCCATGAGTTGGTGGAGAAGCTATGACCTTTTAGATAGTGCGTTCCTTCAGCCCGTGCCTTCATCCCCACACCTCTCCAATTAGTTGTGGAGTGACCTTGATCTTAATATTTCTGACCATAGTGTGAAATTCTCTCTGTCCGTTATCAAGATCTCTCTGTCCGTTATCAAGATCAATCAACTTTGATCCATTCTGATAGAACATCCTGACAGAGTGAAGACAATATCCTGAAGATTCGGGGAAGTTGCAAATCGGTGCAAGTCCTGCTTGATCAAAAGTGTTCCAAATAATGCAGAGCGCTCCTTTAAAGCTTTGACATTTACATGTCGCTCGCCAATGCATTCTCTTTTCTCAAAGTCCGTAATCCTCTCAGAGCTTATGAAGTCTTGCGGAGAAGGTTGGCTTGCAAGTGGTTCTTCAAATGAAATACCCCGAGCACTCCCTCTTTTCCTTGCAATGCTTTTTCTCTTGGTTTTGACTGGACTTAGTTCCATTGGGGCTTTTCCTTTCTCAGCAGCAGTAGGCGGAGCCTTTACCTTGGAGGGTTTCAGCAGGGGCTTTCCCTTTTGAGGCAGTAGGTACAGTGGCCTCCACCAAGAGGTCATCCCAGTCAATTGATTCTGTTTCTGATTCAGAATCTGAGTCTTTTTGAGCTTTCCTAGCCCTCTTGGGCTTGTTAGTTGTTCGAGCATGAACCATAGCAGTTAGAAGGAAGATTACCCAAGTGATCACCATTGCTGCTAATGCTTGTGAGAGAAAAATCCCGCGAACAACAACTCAAGAACACGAAAAGAAAATTGTTGATTTTCAAAAATTGAAAAAATTATACCCAAACAATCATCATCATGTAGAGAGACTAGAAATCAAATTAGTTTTGCAAAAAGAATTTTAAAAATAGATCAATCCCATGATTTTCAAAAATTCCTATTATATGCCCTAAAACCGAATTTTCAGAAATCGAAGCCTAAAAATCCGTTAATCAAGAGAATACCTAGCATATAATCAAAACTAATCTACCCAGAGTTCTTATTTCAAAAGAAATTTGATCAAAAACCAATCTCAAACGAAAAAAATACAAGATTGCCATCACGTTTTGAGCAAAAAAATGAAAAACAGTGAAAAACCGAGATTTTGATCATAAGAACTCACTTTGAATCGAAGAAGATGGGTTGGGAAGGCTCCAAGACGATTGTTTTCTAGAGAGAGAAGGTCTGGAGACTCAGAAACAAAAGATTGAAGTAAAAGAAAATCAAAATCCTTTTGTTCTATATAAAACCCTAGCCGCGGTCCGGACTGCCTCAAGAATCCAGTCCGGATCGGCTTACCCGCAGGAATACCTGCGTTCGGGGTCCGGATCGGCTTGTCAGTCCGGACCAGCTCCAAACTTTTTCTTCAGAAAAATTCAAAAAAATTCCAGAAAATCCAGAATTGATTGTAAGCACTTTTGTGTATCAACTTTAAATGAAAATCATCGTTTCATATAACTAGAAATAGATTATGCAAAATCTATCAAAAATATCCAACTAACGAAACGAAAATTTATAAAAATTAAATCTCTTAAAGTTGAACAACTTCAATCACATCTATCATGATCTTATGAGTCATGCCTTTATCAAGTCATCAATTTGGTAAAGAAAATGAAATACCAAGATCAATAGATGTTTGAAATCCCAAATATGTTAGATAATGTATCTAGTCAATCTGTTGAAGAGAGTGGCTCTTTGAGCATCTTTCATTAAAAGTCCCACCTTATACCAACCTTAAAATTTGACAGAGTCAAGTATTTCAACATGCATTTTATCTAATCAATTTTGAAAAACCATGCTTGGTATACATGTGGTAGTTGCACACAGTACTCGGACGACCGAGGTGGTAGCTCTTTCCTCCATGTGGTGGTAGTTTTCACACTCCTCATTGGGATGTAACTCTTTCCACATCTTTTGAGCATAAAAATTTTCATTTACTCCCCCTCAATTGGCTATCAATTATTTAAAATATAAAGTATTCAACCAAAAATTGATCTCGATTTCATACTTGACTCAATTGTCAAATAAGATAAAAACTAAACCAAGAGATCATTTGAGAGAGAAATTGACTTTGATCAAAACAAAGATGACTTAATTGACATAAATGATCATTGCATCAAATGAATTATTATGATATCAAAAGCATAATAAATTTCTAAATATATAAAAGGATGCAGTTAAAGTCAATATAACTAATGCTCAATTTATATTCTATGTACAAGCATAGATAATGAACAAAAACACAAAACAAAACCTAACCTAAGCATTGGTTTCAAAAAGAGATTATTTCAAGGAAAGCATTCCAATTGCCTTACGCAAATGAATAAATCGTTTTGATCCAAAGGTTTTGTTAAAATGTCAGCTAATTGATCCTCAGTTGAAATGTAGGAAAGTTGAAGAATATTTGATTCAACTAGCTCTCTTAGAAAATGATATCTAAGTTCAATGTGTTTTGTTCTTGAGTGCAACACAGGATTTTTGGAAATGTTTATAGCACTTGTGTTGTCACAAAGAATGGTTACCGAAGTTGCTGAAATCCGGAAGTCGCTCAACACACTTTTCATCCAAATGAGTTGGGTTGAACAACTACCCGCTGAAATATATTCCGCTTCGGCAGTCGAGAGTGCAATGCAGTTTTGCTTTTTACAATGCCATGCAACTAGGCAATGGCCAAGATAAAAACATGCACCACTCGTACTTTTTCGATCATCCACAGATCCTGCCCAATCGGCATCTGAATATCCTACAATGTCAAGACTTGTTCCCATAGGATACCAAATTCCGAAATTTACGGTTCCTTTGACATACTGGATGATCCTTTTCACCGCTTTCAGGTGATCCTCCTTTGGTGCTGATTGATATCTCGCGCAAATCCCAACACTAAAGGATATGTCCGGGCGACTAGCCGTGAGGTAAAGTAGACTTCCAATCATGCTGCGATAAAGCTTCTCGTCTACATTCTCACTAAGAGATTCACTTCCTAATCCCTTATTGCTAGTTCCCATTGGAGTTGGAAAGTCTTTAGAATTTTCTAAATCAAACTTCTTGACCAACTCCAGTGCATACTTGGATTGACACAGATGAATGCCTTCTTCATTTTGTGTGAGGACCTGGATCCCCACGATGTGATTACTGGTTGACCAGCAGCTTCTGGAGGCCTATATGGCGCGTCGGTGGTGTTTGTGCACCAATTGGTCACTAGAGATGGACTCAGAGTGTTGAATGGATCATAAGAATAGTCAGATGACCCCGTCGAGTGCTTAGAATTGGTTTTGCGCGCAATGGATATCAAATTTAGACTCAGCGCGAAAATTCGGATTAAGAACGCCTTTCCGGGAGCCTTCGGCAATTTTTAGGATTGGAATTTGGCAAAATGGATGCCGGATTTGGACTCAGCGCGTGAAAACGGTCAAAATGGGCTATTTACATGTTTTTTTCGGAGTTGGCTACAGAAAACTTACTGTTCACTGCCGGAACAGTAACTCCGGCACGGCGGGTAGCTCCGGCGATGGCGGAGGGCGGCGGCACGACGGCGGGCAGGCACGGGAGCGACGGCGGGCAGGCGCGGGCAGCGCACAGCGCGCGGGCAGGCGCGCGGTCCACCGCGCCGTCGTGCACCGGAGGCGGGCCACGTGGCATGGCAGGATTGGTTGGCTCTGCAGGCTTGGTCCACGGAATAGACCGCGGGTGTATGGTGGACCGTGGGTGACACGTGGCAGAGTGTCATTGGCGCGGTGTTGTGCGCCGGGTCCACAGAGCGGGCGCAGGCCGCCTCGGGGCGCGTGCAAGCAGAGGCGGCAGGCGGCGGCACAGGCGCGCACATGGCCGCTGTCGGCCTTTCCCGCGCTCGGGCGCGCCACGTGTCGGCACCACGGCGGGCCACGTGGCGCGATGTGGGTGGATGGTTTTGGTGTGTTGTGTTCGGCGGGCCACGTGGCGGAAATCCAGTGGGGCTGCTTCGGTGTGCGGTGTGCGGCGGGCTACGTGGAGGCCCGACGGGAATTCGGGCCCGCACAGTGTTGGGCCGGGCCCAACACTGTAGCGGCCCGAAAGAATCGGGCGCTCGGAATTTAGGACATGGCCGTCATTTTCGGATTTGTTTCTGGAGCCTATAAATAGCGATCCGAGCCTTCTTCTTTCCCCTTTTTCCGCCATTTCCGAGCTGCAAAACGACTTGAGGCCTTCAGCAAAGTTGATCCCCACGCAGTGCTGCATCCATCTGCAGAGTTTGGGGATTTTTGGTGGCACGCTTATCGAGGTTTCCATTTTTACGGCGCGGCGCGACGCTCGTCCATTTGTGTTCCCCTTCGTCGCATTTCGGTGCGAGAACTGGCCCGGCCTACTCCGACCATATTTTCGAGCGATTTCTTCGCTGTTGGATCCGGGACAGGTAAGGCTACGATTTTGGTTTCTTCAGAGTTTTCTCGTTTCGCGCTTTTCGAGGAGTTTTTCCATGCTTACTGGGTCCCCTTTTTCTGATGGAATTTCTGGACAGCGACACCTTGCCGGATTTTTATCTCCACAACCGGGCATCGGTTGGAGACGTGCATGTACACTTTTTTCATCTACTCGACGCGAGGATTATCACCGTATTTTTATTGGATTTTTCTGAGGCTTTCCCGGAGGTAGATTTTTCTTCCTTTATCTGTGCATGGAAATACAGATGTATGGTTGTGTGTTTGTGAGCGCCCTGTGTTGTGGAATTTGTAACTCGGCCTACGGGGCTCGGAATTTGGCGTGCAGGTACTCGTTTTGAAGGTATCGACGCGAGGAACGCGATACTATTTTTGTTGGATTTTTCTGGCTTCTTGCCGCAGGTGGAAAATCCGCATCTTTGGGACTGTTCCAACAGAACTGTACGTACTTGGATATTTTGGAATAAAATGTAATCTTGAACCTTATTGTTGTACCCAGGAAGGTTCGCGACTGATTCTGAACCTGTTGGAACTGGAGAAAATTGGAGATAGTGAATTCTGGGTGTTTTCAACTGTTTGGAGCCGAGGCTCGCACAACTTATACCGAGGGAGCAGTTTTAGCAGATTTTGGACTGAGAGCGTCTACACTCTTCGCCGACCCCCAGGTTTGCCTTGGATTGAGCACTTCAGGTGGGTAAGCTTAATTTGGTAACTGTATGAGGTTCTTATATCATGGTGAATGCAAGTGCACATGTGGGGATATCACCCCTCTATGATTGATAACAGGCATATTGTTGTACAACCGATATGAGCGAGAGGTAAGCAAGGAATGACCTACTTGGGGGAGATTGGTATACCATAGTAGGAATATTTCAGCATGCTTTACTAATATATGTTTCACCCACTTTTATTATTTATGAGGACAAAGCATGCTTGCATGGACATGTAGTTAGGCCATCTTTTACTGCTACACTACTTTTGGAACTTGACTTAGGAGAAACCATGTATTCCTTTTCTCCTTCTTTGTTAGTCAGGTGGTATGTGTTGCTCAGGTTCGAGCAGGGGTTCTGGGTAGTGTAGTCGGGACTTGGTGTCTGGGACAGGTTTGATTAGTTGTGGGGCTTTGCGGCAACCGCGGATATTGGGCGGTTGACCGGACATTTATTTATGCACCAGATTGGGTATCTGATTTCTCTAGTGGACAGAGTTTTTCACTATTTGAGTATTTTTGCATCTGATTGAGGACCGAGGCTTTCTTTAGTGGTTGGGCTTTCCCACTTTGATCAGAGTCATGATCCAGTCCTGCTGATTTACGATACTTGTTACTGAGGCAATTTACTCGTGTGGGTCGCTCCCCTCGAGTGCCACTCCGGAGTGTGCGATTTTCAGACTTCGAGTCCTTGAGACTCCCATCCCCTATCGGTGTTATGCGTAGGCTGGCATACCCGATTTGGCAGGCACAGCAGGACGTACCAGTTCTACTGGTGGCATTAGGTTGGGTTTATTACAGACACTTGCTTTATAGTTGCACTCGTGTCAGGGGGACCGAGTGGAGTCTAGTAGCTGTGTTTAGACCAGTGCTAGTGTTGTTGGGAACTGTGTGGGGATACGGTGGTCCCAGAGTCATTGTGAGTTGTTGACCGTTGTATAGCAGGCATAGGCAGGCAGGGCAGGCATAGCAGGCATAGGAAGGCAGGGCAGGCATAGCAGGCGTAGGCAGGCATGGCAGGCATAGCAGGCATAGCAGGCATAGGCAGGCAGGGCAGGCATAGCAGGCATAGGCAGGCATGGCAAGCATAGCAGGCATAGGCAGGCAGGGCAGGCATAGCAGGCATAGGCAGGCATGGCAGGCATAGCAGGCATAGGCAGGCAGGGCAGGCATAGCAGGCATAGGCAGGCAGGGCAGGCACAGCAGGCATGGTAGGCATAGCAGGCATAGGCAGGCAGGGCAGGCATAGCAGGCATAGGCAGGCATGGCAGGCATAGCAAGCATAGGCGGGCATGGCAGGCATAGCAGGCATAGGCAGGCAGGGCAGGCATAGGCAGGCAGGGCAGGCACAGCAGGCATGGCAGGCATAGCAGGCATAGGCAGGCATGGCAGGCATGGCAGGCATGGCAAGCATGGCAGGCATAGCAGGCATAGTAGGCATGGCAGGCAGTGCCAGTGATTACTGGTCTATCGATTGGGTCGATTGTGCACTTCATGTGCTGGTGGTTGCATACCGCCCTTTGGTTCTTCCCTTTTGGGCTTTTAGTTAGAGGCTTGGTAGCTGTTGAGGGTCTCCAGCTTCCTTATTTCAGTCTTTACGGTTTTGGTTAGCTTTTGTATTTTGAGGACTTAGTGGGCAGACCGTCGGGTCTGGCGGTGGTACCCACTGAGAACTCCCTTTTTGGTGTAGTTCTCACACCCTCTGGGGGTTTTCCCCCTCATTTTCTTTCCTCTTCTCTGTTTTGCAGAGTCCTAGCGGATGTTGCTGATTCTGCGATTGTTGATCGAGGCGAGAGAGTTGCGAGATAGATCCCTACTCGTCGTTGGAGAGTAGCGGTACCCCTTCAGAGGAGATCTACAGCAGATTAGTTGTTTTACTTTTTCCTCTTTTGAGAGACTGATGTAGTGAGGACAATATGTACCGTGAGACTGTACACCGTTGTATTTATCGGAGTTACCTCCCGGTTGAGTCCAGAGCTTGTACATGAGGATATTGTATGATTATCATTTTTGGGAGACAGACTTATTGTATTATTTCCAGTTGTACAGTGATTGATTTTTAGTTATACAACAGATCTTTTATTTATAGCTCTGATATTTTGTTTAGCTGTAGTACTTTGCTTGCAGGAAGGACGCTTCGCCTATGCAGGTTGGCATAGGTGGCGGATCTGTTGGCGAACCCGGGTCGCAGTTTCGACCCCGGGGCGTGACATTTTGTCTCACTTGCAATCCAAGGAAGTAAGTCAGTTCGCCCATCATGGACATCTCAAATTCGCTCTCCATAGTTTCAGCGAATTTAGAAGCATCATTATCTCTTGTTGCACCAAATACAATGTCATCGACATAGATTTGTGCCACAATGAAGTTATCCTGATAATGCTTCACAAAGAGAGTCCGGTCAGCTCCCCCTCGAGTATAGCCCTTTTCTAATAGGTGCTTTGTCAACCTTTCGTACCACGCTCGCGGTGCTTGTTTTAGACCGTAAAGAGCCTTTTTCAAACGAAAAACATGGTTAGGTTGTTTATAGTCTACAAAACCTTTCGGTTGAGCCACATAAACTTCCTCGTTTAAAAACCCATTTAAAAACGCGCTCTTAACGTCCATTTGAAAGAGTTTTATTTTAAAATGACAAGCAATAGCGAATAAAATACGAATTGACTCGAGTCTAGCTACTGGGGCGAACGTTTCATCAAAGTCTATACCTTCAATTTGAGAATAGCCTTGAGCAACTAGACGTGCTTTGTTCCTGATGATGGTACCATCCTCGTTTTTCTTATTCTTGAAAATCTATTTAGTACCAATCACGTTGTGTTGCTTTGGAGGCTTCGTTAATTCCCAGACTTTGTTTCGTTCGAACTGATGGAGCTCTTCCTGCATTGCTTCAATCCAGTAGTCATCCTGAAGAGCTTCATCGATGTTCTTTGGCTCGATCATGGAGATGTAACAAGCGACTCCACAAATCAACTGTCTCCGAGTCCTGACTCCTTCGTGTGGGTCTCCAATAATGTTAGATTCTGGATGATCCTTGGAGATGCGTAACGTTTGAGGTAACGGAGTACTCGGAGGTACATGTGATAATTCCTGCACATCAGATAAACTTGAAGAGCCATTAGATGCATCAATATTATCGAAAGAATTATTATGAGAAGATGCATTTGCAGGAGAATCATCATCTAGGGACATATCAGGGATAGATTTATCAGATGCAAAGTGAAAAGCTTCATCTACGTTAACATTTATAGATTCTACCATCGTTTTAGATTCCAAGTTAAAAACCCGATATGCTCTACTGTTTGTAGAATAACCCATGAAAATCCCTTCGTCACTTCGAGAGTCAAATTTTCCAAGATTTTCGCGGTCATGTAAAATATAACAACGACTCCCAAAGATACGAAAATATTTGATATTTGATTTTCTACAAAACCACAGCTCATATGGTGTATTTAAAGTTCCCGGGCGCAAATATACTCGATTAATTATATAGACGGCGGTGTTCACAGCTTCAGCCCAAAAATATAACGGTAAATTCCGGCTATGAAGCATCACACGCGCCATCTCTTGAATAACCCTGTTTTTGCGCTCGACTACACCATTCTGCTGAGGAGTATAGGGTGCTGAGAATTCATGTTTTATGCCAGTGGAAGTGCAAAAATCAATGAATTTAGAATTAATGAATTCTCCACCTTTATCACTTCGAACATGAACGATCTTTTCATTTCTTTCAATCATAATACGATGACAAATCTCATGAAAAGAGTCGAAAGTATCCGCTTTCTCTTTTAAAAATGTTACCCATGAATACCTAGAGAAATCATCAACCAAAAGAAAAATATACCATTTACCTCCCAAAGATGGTTGACGAGTCGGCCCCATTAAATCCATGTGCAGTAATTCCAAGGGCCGATTGGTACCAACGTGGTTCAAGTTCTTGTGTGCAGCCCTTGATTGTTTTCCCTTTTGACAACCACCACACACAATGTTTTCCTTAAATGAAAGTTTAGGAACCCCCTTAACCACGTCTTTATTTGAAATCCTTGCTAGTTCTTTAAAATTTATGTGACCTAGCCTTTCATGCCAAAGAGTTTCATTATCCAAAGAAATTAGATTACATTTTTCAGAAATTTTGTTTGAAACAACATAGCAATTATTTTTAGATCTAACCCCTTTCAAAAAGAATACATGCTCCTTATCAGTTACAATACATTCTTCAGAAGAAAAATTAACTAAGAAACCATTGTCACAAAGTTGACTTATACTAATGAGGTTAGTCTTTAGGCCTTCAACAAATAAAACATTGTTCAAAACGGGGCCTTCTGGAATAGCGATTGTTCCTTTTCCAACAATTTTAGAAGAACGACCGTCTCCGAAAACAATATGTCCTCCGGAGATTTTCTCTAAAGTTTGAAAACAGTTTTTGTCACCGGTCATTGACGGGAACACCCACTATCCAGATACCAAGACGAGTTGTCACAAGCATGTAAAGAAGTATGAACAACAAGACAAGGGAAGATTTCACCTTTGCGCACCCAAACCTTTTTGGACTGAGTCGGTAATGTTCGTGAAGTTATTCTCCTTGGTGAAAGCGTCTTGTTTGATTCATTGCTTGACATCGTCTTGCGAGGTGAACTACCAAGGCTCCTTTCCTTTGAAAAATTTTCTTTTGATTTCCGGGGAATCACCTTTTTGGTAGTTATTGCAAGAGGCGCTTGAGTTGATCGTTTTGCTCCCATCTTGCAATTTCTTCTAATGTGCCCTGCATAACCACAACGAAAACATACCTTTGTTCTTGACGATCCCGAAGAGGGTGAGGTAGGGTTGTTGTCGTTGTATACAGTGATTTCCGTCGTCGTCGGAGGAGTTACCGACTGGGGCACAAAAACTGTTCCACTCGAACTAGGACTGTCGCCAGTTTGAGTGTATCCGAGTCCGAATCGGTTTGTTTGACCAAGACCAAGCATCTTATCCAACTTGCTCCTTCCAGAAGAAAAACGCTTTAAATCATCTTTGAGTTGGAAAATGGTATTCGTCATTTCCATTTTCTCCTGTCGGGCCTCGGTATAGAGCTTCAAGAAGTAACCAGTTTTATCAATCATTTTTACATGTTCCTTCTCAAAATGCTCATTTTTCTCTTGAAGTGAAGCATTTGCTTTTATCAGGTGTCACGCCCCGAGTTCAAAAACCAGTGTATAAATTTTTTTTTTTTTAAAAAAAAAAAATCAGAGTTGCAAAAATAGCCAGGGCAATGACAGACCGCCACATATATAGAAGAGTCACAATCCCCTTTGGGATAGACCCTATTCTATATATGCACGGCTAGCTTGGCAACAACATCAGAGTTACTATTTATGTAACAACTACAAACAAAGATTACAAATTAACTTTTCAATTATTTACATCTGAATTACAACTCTTTCCTTTAACATCAAATAATACATGAACTTTCGGCTGTCCAGGGTCAACATCTAACACGGAACCTCACCAAACACGTCCCGACATCCCAGCACCCGATCGACCTAAAAAAATAGTCACCCGAGGGTGTGAGATACACTGTAAATGTATCCCAGTGGGCACGATGAGCCGAGAAATAGCAGATCGTACCTACTGGTATACAATACTAGAGGATAGTAATAATCACATGTTAGGTATAGCAGATATATCTTTGGAGCTGTAATTTAAAGCAACTTTCAAAATCTTTAAGCGAGCTTAGGATAATAACCATAGATCAGGCAATTTACTAAAGGATAGTAATAATCAAGATTAAGTAAACAAGATTATAAAGCGAATGAATAATCAACAAGGAAGTACATCAATATCTCAGCAGGGGTAAACTGGATAAACAATCAGCAGGTCTACTGATATCATGAATACTGAATTAAGCATGCTGAGAAATTGTATAGGCAGGTATCAAACAAATGAATATCTTCAAACCGAAATCAGGAATCATGAGATAAGACAAAAGCAGACTAAAAGCAACATATGCATCAAATAAATGATATATCAAATTACCCAATTACAAGCCACCATATTGGTCCCACAAGACCTCAGGTAAATTTGCCCACTTGGCACCACCTGGTTGACATTCCCCCCCACAAGGGGTCACGGGTCGCTATTGCTAACCACTTTACCGGTAAAGAACATCTACACGGGTCACGACTCCGCTGATGTTCGTGAAGTACAACGGTGCGGGCAATCAAATGCAAATGCTCAAACTCACGGTCCACTGACCGGGTAATCAGCAACAAGCCGGGAAATCCCCACTGGGATGCAATAACAAAATCAACTGAATCTCAACTCTCATGCAGGAATTATCAGCAACTAATCAACTAAATCTCAACTCATATGCAAGATCAAAGGCAAATCTCAACTCAACATAAGATCAACAGCAAATCTCAACTCAATCATGCAGACCAACCAAACATTCAAAACTAAACACATATTTTTGAGAAAACTATTTTGAAAACAGGTTTTAGGCCCAAACTTCGAAGAGCAATGCCTTTGTCCTATCAAACAAGAACAGACTCAGGCGACCCTACGACGTTCAGTAAAACATTAGTTGATTAAAATTATGTGTTCAGCAGTGTAATATTTGATCAACAGGAAAGCAAGCTCAACATCTAATAACCAATCAGGCATGGCAATGTCCAGAATAATGATATGAATACTGGAAGCACTATGATTAATCATGTAAAGTAACAGATAACTGATAAAAGTCATAACTCAGACATGAAGCAGTATAAACTGAATCAAAAGGAAGGCAGGCTCAAAGTAATAGTTAAGCTACCAAAAACAGGGGTCCAACCAATACCGTACACAGAGGGCCGAAATGATAAAGCCCGGACCGAAGATAAACCCACCTGTCAAATCGCAGGCGACTAGACTGAATCAACTGTATGCACAGAACCAGATGCAAACTGGACAGACCTGAATCAAACATATTGATCAGGGATCGATTTTAACTCTAACTTATTTCAAGTCAACTTAACCCATTTTAGCACTGTTTTCGCTCGTTCTTTCAACTGAAGATTCATTTTAACGAACCGTCACTTCCAGCAGGTGACTTTTAACTTGCTGAACACCGTGCTCACACATTTGTGGCAGCACGCATCCCGAAAAAAACTTCGGGCCATAAAACACTCCTCTAACATAGCCATTTTGCATTTTTGTTTCTCCAGATCATCGAAACCTAAATCTAGCGCGAGCATCGCGTCCAGTGACCCCAAATTAGCCAGGAGCTCACTGTTACAGTTTTTCAAACAGTCCAAAAATAGGACTTTGGCCAAACATTTCTTCTAGAGCTTGATTACATTAGAACTCAACTTCTATTTAACCAGAACCAATTCTGCATGAACCACATGCTTAAAATACCTCAAGAATCACTGTGCTTGCCCTAGTGCAGCACAGAAGTTGCTGGAACAAAAGATCCAACACCTTAGCTCTCTACCATCAAGCACCACGCTCCAAACATCAATCCTCACAGATCTTGTTTGATCTGAAGTGAGCATCAAGCTCAGGGGACTATTTAGAGCAAGTTTCATTTTTAAATCAAAGTCTAATTCTATTTTAAACTTCTCTGTGGCATTTAGGCAAACAGGTGGTGTGCACAATTTCACACGACACACACAAGCCCAAACTCGACTTCATCCTCAGCCTATACTGCACCAAATGCCATGCAACTTGAAGGGAAATGCTCTACAGAGCTTAAGCAACATTTCCAGCAATTTAGTTTCAACCTTGCAACCTCGGATTGCCGGAGCCCAAGGTTGAAGATGAAGTTCTTCACCTTGAAAACCGTGACCACTCAACCAGAGACTCTGGAGCTCAACCAAAAGCACCAACAAGTGCTAAATCCTTCAATGAAGCTTCCTGTGCCTGTGCCCGGCAATAGGACACGGCTGCGGTGGCGGAGAAGAAGAGCTCGGTTTGAGTTTTTTACCTCTAATGGTGAATTCTTACAGAGGCTTCATGAAGTCTTTTATCATGGATGGAAACTCTTGTTTGAATAATAGGAAGCTTCTGGACCATCCCACTCTGGCCGGAGATGGCCGGAGCGCCGGCGGCCGCGATTGAGCTTGAATTCGGGTCAACCATGGCATCTTGTTTTTTTCAAGATGCATGGAAGCCATGCAAGTGCATGGATGCACTCCCCTTGGTCCCAGCAAGTATTCTGGGTAGGTGGCCGGCGTCGGAGAAGCTCGCCGGCGCCGGAGCACAGAGCTCGGCCAACAAGCAAAAACCCAAAAAACTAGGGTTTTGATCTGCAATTAAACGGCTTGATCAAACTCCACCAATTTTGGTGGAGATGATCCTTATCTCCTACATAAATTCTCCATCATTTTATTTTTCAATTTGGTTCAGTGGTTGCTGAGTTCTCTCGAGGCGGAGCATATCTAGGTTTCCGGCCAACTATTTCTTCCGCCGGCCATGCAACGTGCATGGGGAGCTCAGGCTTGGCAGGGAGCATCACAAGACCTAACAAACCTACTGCTAGGGGTCTCGGGCTAAATCAAACTGTGGTTTAGTGACCTTACCTTGGCCGGAGTTGGTGAAGGAGGGAAGAAGCCGGTTCCACTCCTCCCACCTTGCGCAACCTCGGCAATCCTCCAGAAGGTTCCTCAGACACCAGGGAACACCACAGGACCTCTTGGGTTTAAGTTGGAAGAAGTTACTTCCAACATTCTTCTTCTTCCTTCTCTCTCGGATTCCTCTCTTGTGGAGTTTGTCCTTCGGCCTCCCAGCATCTCAGGCATCAAGTGCAGTTTACAGGGGTGAAGTTGATGCCTTGAATGCTACACTGACCCCTCGTGCTCCAGCACAAGAAGACCAAGAGGCAACTCACACTTAATGCTAGATTCTTTGCAAAATAACCCCAAACCCAGTTCACACTCAACCTCAACCTCTGGGATCTTCACAGGAGGTGCAAAATGCATCTAGAACCTTGAGGAATTAAGCTTATTAACTTTGGTACATAATATATTTAGGTTTCTTTAGAAAATATTGCTTTTTCACCACTTTTTACGCAATTCGAGAAAATTCGCTCGACGAATTGCGAAACAGACTTTGCCACGACGTCCGGCTCGTCGAGACCTGTCAAGTAGCGTATTTGTTTGTTCAATTTGGCACCCGTATAAAATCTCGGGCCAACTAGTTCTTTAGGTCGCAAACCGACGCATCCACTTCGATGCACCCGGATCGCCAAACGCGAAAACCGTCAGTGCCATTGCACTCAGAACGTCGAAATTAGCTTGGTTCGACTACTCATACCCCTATGTCAGGGTTCCAGACAGTGAAACGACCGACGATGATCGAAGGGCCATTTAAAATAGGGGTTACTATTCACAACTTAGGTTGTGGGACCCGCTTTCTCTTCGCTGTTTTACGGAAGATCCGGCCGTTGGATCGAAGACATATGTATATCAATTTTTCATGTTTTGACGAGACGGTCGCAATGGTGATCTCAGATTTTCGAGATCAGGCTCCGATCAAAAGTCGGTATTTTAGGGCCACTTTACACTACTAATTTTCTATTTTTGCCATTTAAATAATCCAGAAAATTATTTAAGCTTAGATTTTAGCTTTTTTAAAAATTACGGTTACTACATCACCCACCACTTATAAGAAGTTTCGTCCCCGAAACTTAAACTTAACTAAACCACTAGTAAGCCTCTAACAGGTTCACGGTAGTGACAATCAGTCACAAAATATCGACTACTCTCTCAGGTTACTCATTTAGACCCAATCTGATATTCCCCATTACAGGGCAAAGTATTTCCTCAGTTCTTTCGACAGTACGTTGTCGGCCGCCAACGTGCTTACCAAAAGAAAGGCGAAATACCATAGATCTGTCGCCAACAACTAGTTGGGGACACAACTCACATCTGAAGGTACATCACATACCTTCCTTCACAATCTCTATGCCGATGATATAACCTTTACCAAAGGTCACTACCATCACGTGGTCAGGTATGCCACCCTGTCTATTCACAAGAGACTAGAACCATATTTCAACGTTTTCCAACTCCTTATTAAATCCGACGCATAGGCAAAATTTAAATCTTTCCCTATTCAGGATTTACCAACGGCACAGAGGCCACTGAATTATGACACGGGGTCATCGAAAGAGCGACATTTTATTAATCTCAGGGCAAACTGTGGGGCTGGTGCAATATTTGCAGTCATCTACTGCTGTGCCATTAATCAAACAATTACTGCAGGAACCGTGGTCAATCTTTGAACCACATGTACTGTAACTGATCTGAGCCCTCTGGCTCCACTGAAACATCAAGCCCACTAACAACGATCCCCAAAACGCGAACACGAAACACACTTAAGCTTCAAACTATTATTCCAAAACCCAGCGCTCTCTCGTGAACATAAGTCATCCTAGAGTTCGTTCCTAACCAAACCTAGGCATCGTATTACTATTTCTCTGATACCATCTAATCTGTCACGCCCCGAGTTCAAAAACCAGTGTATAATTTTTTTTCTTTTTTAAAAAAAAATCAGAGTTGCAAAAATAGTCAGGGCAATGACAGACCGCCACATATATAGAAGAGTCCCAATCCCCTTTGGGATTGAGCCTATTCTATATATGCACGGCTAGCTTGGCAACAACATCAGAGTTACTATCTATGTACGACTACAAACAAAGATTACAAATTAACTTTTCAATTATTTACATCTGAATTACAACTCTTTCGTTTAACGTCAAATAATACATGAACTTTCGGCTGTCCAGGGTCAACATCTAACACGGAACCTCACCAAACACGTCCCGACATCCCAGCACCCGATCGACCTAAAAAAATAGTCACCCGAGGATGTGAGATACACTGTAAATGTATCCCAGTGGGCACGACGAGCCGAGAAATAGCAGATCGTACCTACTGGTATACAATACTAGAGGATAGTAATAATCACATGTTAGGTATAGCAGATATATCTTTGGAGCTGTAATTTAAAGCAACTTTCAAAATCTTTAAGCGAGCTTAGGATAATAACCAAAGATCAGGCAATCTACTAAAGGATAGTAATAATCAAGATTAAGTAAACAAGATTATAAAGCGAATGAATAATCAACAAGGAAATACATCAATATCTCAGCAGGGGTAAACTGGATAAACAATCAGCAGGTCTACTGATATCATGAATACTGAATTAAGCATGCTGAGAAATTGTATAAGCAGGTATCAAACAAATGAATATCTTCAAACCGAAATCAGGAATCATGAGATAAGACAAAAGCAGACTAAAAGCAACATATGCATCAAATAAATGATATATCAAATTACCCAATTACAAGCCACCATATTGGTCCCACAAAAACTCAGGTAAATTTGCCCACTTGGCACCACCTGGTTGACATTTCCCCCCACAAGGGGTTCACGGGTCGCTATTGCTAACCACTTTACCGGTAAAGAACATCTACACGGGTCATGACTCCGCTGATGTTCGTGAAGTACAACGGTGCGGGCGATCAAATGCAAATGCTCAAACTCACGGTCCACTGACCGGGTAATCGGCAACAAGCCGGGAAATCCCCACTGGGATGCAATAACAAAATCAACTGAATCTCAACTCTCATGCAGGAATTATCAGCAACTAATCAAATAAATCTCAACTCATATGCAAGATCAAAGGCAAATCTCAACTCAACATAAGATCAACAGCAAATCTCAACTCAATCATGCAGACCAATCAAACATTCAAAACTAAACACATATTTTTGAGAAAACTATTTTGAAAACAGGTTTTAGGCCCAAACTTCGAAGAGCAATGCCTTTGTCCTATCAAACAAGAACAGACTCAGGCGACCCTACGACGTTCAGTAGAACATTAGTTGATTAAAATTATGTGTTCAGCAGTGTAATATTTGATCAACAGGAAAGCAAGCTCAACATCTAATAACCAATCAGGCATGGCAATGTCCAGAATAATGATATGAATACTGGAAGCACTATGATTAATCATGTAAAGTAACAGATAACTGATAAAAGTCATAACTCAGACATGAAGCAGTATAAACTGAATCAAAAGGAAGGCAAGCTCAAAGTAATAGTTAAGCTACCAAAAACAGAGGTCCAACCAATACCGTACACAGAGGGCCGAAATGATAAAGCCCGGACCGAAGATAAACCCACCTGTCAAATCGCAGGCGACTAGACTGAATCAACTGTACGCTCAGAACCAGATGCAAACTGGACAGACCTGAATCAAGCATATTGATCAGGGATCGATTTTAACTCTAACATATTTCAAGTCAACTTAACCCATTTTAGCACTGTTTTCGCTCGTTCTTTCAACTGAAGATTCATTTTAACGAACCGTCACTTCCAGCAGGTGACTTTTAACTTGCTGAACACCGTGCTCACACATTTGTGGCAGCACGCATCCCGAGGAAAACTTCGGGCCATAAAACACTCCTCTAACATAGCCATTTTGCATTTTTGTTTCTCCGGATCATCGAAACCTAAATCTAACGCGAGCATCGCGTCCAGTGACCCCAAATTAGCCAGGAGCTCACTGTTACAGTTTTTCAAACAGTCCAAAAACAGGACTTTGGCCAAACATTTCTTCTAGAGCTTGATTACATTAGAACTCAACTTCTACTTAATCAGAACCAATTCTGCATGAACCACATGCTTAAAATACCTCAAGAATCACTGTGCTTGCCCTAGTGCAGCACAGAAGTTGCCGGATCAAAAGATCCAACACCTTAGCTCTCTACCATCAAGCACCATGCTCCAAACATCAATCCTCACAGATCTTGTTTGATCTGAAGTGAGCATCAAGCTCTGGGGACTATTAAGAGCAAGTTTCATATTTAAATCAAAGTCTAATTCTATTTTAAACTTCTCTGTGGCATTTAGGCAAACAGGTGGTGTGCACAATTTCACACAACACACACAAGCCCAAACTCGAGTTCATCCTCAGCCTATACTGCACCAAATGCCATGCAACTTGAAGGGAAATGCTCTACAGAGCTTAAGCAACATTCCCAGTAATTTAGTTTCAACCTTGCAACCTCGGATTGCCGGAGCCCAAGGTTGAAGATGAAGTTCTTCACCTTGAAAACCGTGACCACTCAACCAGAGACTCTGGAGCTCAACCAAAAGCACCAACAAATGCTAAATCCTTCAGTGAAGCTTCCTGTGCCTGTGCCCGGCAACAGGACACGGCTGCGGCGGCGGAGAAGAAGAGCTCGGTTTGAGCTTTTTACCTCTAATGGTGAATTCTTACAGAGGCTTCATGAAGTCTTTTATCATGGATGGAAACTCTTGTGTGAATAATAGGAAGCTTCTGGACCATCCCACTCTGGCCGGAGATGGCCGGAGCGCCGGCGGCCGCGATTGAGCTTGAATTCGGGTCAACCATGGCATCTTGTTTTTTTCAAGATGCATGGAAGTCATGCAAGTGCATGGATTCACTCCCCTTGGTCCCAGCAAGTATTATGGGTAGGTGGCCGGCGTCGGAGAAGCTCGCCGGCGCCGGAGCACAGAGCTCGGCCAACAAGCAAAAACCCAAAAAACTAGGGTTTTGATCTGCAATTAAACGGCTTGATCAAACTCCACCAATTTTGGTGGAGATGATCCTTATCTCCTACAGAAATTCTCCATCATTTTATTTTTCAATTTGGTTCAGTGGTTGCTGAGTTCTCTCGAGGCGGAGCATATCTAGGTTTCCGGCCAACTATTTCTTCCGCCGGCCATGCAACGTGCATGGGGAGCTCAGGCTTGGCAGGGAGCATCACAAGACCTAACAAACCTACTGCTAGGGGTCTCGGGCTAAATCAAACCGTGGTTTAGTGACCTTACCTTGGCCGGAGTTGGTGAAGGAGGGAAGAAGCCGGTTCCACTCCTCCCACCTTGCGCAACCTCGGCAATCCTCCAGAAGGTTCCTCAGACACCAGGGAACACCACAGGACCTCTTGG
This sequence comes from Tillandsia leiboldiana, assembly GCA_029204045.2. NCBI lineage: Eukaryota > Viridiplantae > Streptophyta > Magnoliopsida > Poales > Bromeliaceae > Tillandsia > Tillandsia leiboldiana. The sequence goes on from CM055077.1 coordinate 21,984,087, forward strand.
GTTTAAGTTGGAAGAAGTTACTTCCAACCTTCTTCTTCTTCCTTCTCTCTCGGATTCCTCTCTTGTGGAGTTTGTCCTTCGGCCTCCCAGCATCTCAGGCATCAAGTGCAGTTTACAGGGGTGAAGTTGATGCCTTGAATGCTACACTAACCCCTCATGCTCCAGCACAAGAAGACCAAGAGGCAACTCACACTTAATGCTAGATTCTCTGCAAAATAACCCCAAACCCAGTTCACACTCAACCTCAACCTCTGGGATCTTCACAGGAGGTGCAAAATGCATCTAGAACCTTGAGGAATTAAGCTTGTTAACTTTGGTACATAATATATTTAGGTTTCTTTAGAAAATATTGCTTTTTCACCACTTTTTACGTAATTCGAGAAAATTCGCTCGACGAATTGCGAAACAGACTTCGCCACGACGTCCGGCTCGTCGAGACCCGTCAAGTAGCGTATTTGTTTGTTCAATTTGGCACTCGTATAAAATCTCGGGCCAACTAGTTCTGTAGGTCACAAACCGACGGACGCACTTCAATGCACCCGGATCGCCGAACGCGAAAACCGTCAGTGCCATTGCGCTCAGAACGTCGAAATTAGCTAGGTTCGACTACTCATACCCCTATGTCAGGGTTCCAGACAGTGAAACGACCGATGATGATCGAAGGGCCATTTAAAATAGGGGTTACTATTCACAACTTAGGTTGTGGGACCCGCTTCCTCTTCGCTGTTTTACGGAAGATCCGACCGTTGCATCGAAGACATATGTATATCAATTTTTCATGTTTCGACGAGACGGTCGCAATGGTGATCTTAGATTTTTGAGATCAGGCTCCGATCAAAAGTCGGTATTTTAGGGCCACTTTACACGATTAATTCCTTTGCCATTGTAAGAAGATACATCAACCTCTTCCTTGGTCCATTTCGACCTAGGTTTGATGGTGCGAACATCAGCAATAATTTCAGTTGGATTAGATCATCCTAACTCGATTGATTGCCACACCCGTTCGTCGATGGAAATTAAAAAGGCTTTCATCCGTACTTTCCAGTAGGCATAATTTGTTCCATCGAAGAACGGGGGTCTATTGATGTTTCCACCTTCAACCATTGTTTACAACCCTCTTCCCGCTCTGATACCACTTGTTGGGTTATGATTAATTGGATCTAAATAGGGAAAAAAATACCTAGAGGGGGGGTGAATAGGTGTAAACCGTAAACACTCAAAAATCGTTGCGCAATAAAACCCAATGCGGAAATGAAAAATAACACGCACGATTTTTACGTGGAAAACTCCAAACCGGAGTAAAAAACCACTGGACCGATAACACGGCGGAATCCACTAGAATTAAAACACGTACAAGGTGATATACCGTACTCACTTACGACTCAACCTTTTACATACGCTCCTAGTAGATCTTCTCCGCTCGCTCCGCAACGCTCCTCGAATCCATGATTTGCGTCCAACGCCGAATCCACGGCGTCCAACGTCGAATCCACGACGTCCGACCGAATCCACGGTCTTCACCCAGTAGCACGTCTCGAATCCACGAATGTACCTCGCTCCGAATCCACGAAAGCGGTTTCACCTTGAATCCATAAGGCCACGCGAGTCCACGCACCGATTTTGGGAAAATCGTTGTTTTTGGGTGGTGATGATCCGCCGAATACTTAGATTAGAAATAGATCGGAAATACCATCTAATTATTCATTAATTTGATTCTACTCAAAATCTGAGTTTGAAAACCCAGAATCAAATTAATCAATATAGATGAAGAAACATAGATTTATTCTCATTATTTCCTTTCTTCTCTATATGTGGATTTTTCTATTTCGGTCGTATACTGATCTACCCTAAAAAATGAATCATAGGGTCTATTTATAGGTTAGAAACCGTTGGAAGAGGATAAGAACCAAAAACTAACCTTTCTGGAATTTTACAAGACGACGGTCCGGACTGGAATTATGGCGGTCCGGACTGTCGTAGCGAAACAGACTTTTTCCAGAAAAACATACCTTCGGGGTCCGGACTGTAATTTCTACGGTCCGGACTGTTAATGCAATTCCTGCAAATTCCACGTTCGGGGTCCGGACTGAAGTGACCAGGGTCCGGACTGGAATTGCGCATGAACTATCCTATGTTCGGGGTCCGGACTGTAATGTCAGGTCCGGACTCTGAACATGTAGTATGTCCAGTTTTTGATTTTTATGCAATTAAAAATTTATCCAAGTGTTTCTACACTATAAGAAGTATTCGGATCACCAAAAATATTTAGTTAAACGTACCTGATCCTTTTGAATTCTTCTTTCTTGAGATTGAGGTATATGATCCAAACTTCTTCATCTTCAATCTTCAAGACTTAATCAATTTCACGAAATACGCCAACACAAATTCCTTAACACTTAAGACACCCACTAATGCCTAAATTAAATACCCACTAAGCCCACTACAACCTTGTGGGTTATTCATGACTTTTGGCATCCTTTGACATTGATTGCATTGATGAAGGAAGTTGCATGTCTCTTCACTTTTCCACAAATGATGTTGAAGTTGGGCCTACTTGACAAGCCTACTTTGGTTTGGGCTAGGAACTTAGACTAAATTTTTTTAAGTCCCTAACAGCGCGCCTGCCTTACTGCCACCCGCGCTTTGCCGCCAAGCGTCGCGCGCATGCCACCACTTGGGCTGTCGCCGCCGCTCGGTTTGAGCATGCCGCTTGCCGCCGCATGGGTTTTTCACGCTACCGCCGTTCTGCAAGCCGCCGTCGCTTGGCTTTGCCGCCATCGTTCCGCGCCGCCGCCAAGGTCGCTCCGTCGAGCGATTTTATCGCCGCTTTTACCGTCGGAATCCAGGGTCGACCAACGAATTTCGAATTTGCCTTCCGGTTGTGTTTTTGATGTCGTTTTTGGTGTGTTTTACCGTCAGGAGGTGTTTTTACTCGTTTTTCTTTTCGAGTATCACTGACATAGCGGTGGAAGCCCGGACTCTTCTTTCATCATCGAGGGGTCCACTATTTTTGCCCGGACAAGGTCGTGGAGGATTGAAAAGTTTTCGGGGCTTCATTTTCATCGCCGGTTGTGGTGGGTAACCAAAACCGAGGATGGGAACATTGTTGAACGGCGGTGTTCAACCCTCCTCTTCCTCTTGTTGTTGTTTTCAGTATTGTTATTTTAAAATGACAGGAAGGACATTGTCACGTCTATTGTGACGGAACGGTATATACGTAAAGGACATGGACGGATTCGGTGACTTATCAGTTTACTTCACAAGTATGGGATCGTGAGGTGTATCGTGACTTATTCCACGAGTATGGGATCGTGAGGCATTCCGTGACTTATTTCGCGAGTATGGGATCGTGAGGCTCATGGCACTGTCACGTACACCAGCGGTTTGGCCACCGCAAGTGTGGTGTCCCGAGGCCCCGTGTGACTTGACTGTGTGGTCGGCGGTGAGAAAACACCTATTTTTTGGTGTATTGAGTGCGTTGCGCGTCAAACGGATGCCAAAACGGACTCAGCGCGCGAAAACGGTCAAAATCGGTTATTTTCGGGCTAAATGGGCCTACTAGGCCCATTTTGGAAGTAGGCCGGTCCACGACCCTTGGCGCGTGCACCGGGACCAGCGAGCGCGCGCGCAAGCCACATGGCGCATTCCGGTTGGCCGAGCCACAGCTATCGTGTCGCGATTAGCGAGGTGGCGCCACGTGGCAGTACGCCATTGGCTGGGCAACGGGCGCGGAAGACCTGATGCAACATGCGACGCGTGCACCCCGCCGTGCTCCCCGTTGCCACGTGGCGCGCTGCGATTGGCGAGCACCAACCACCGTCCGTGCGCGGGGCGCACGGAGTGCGGGCGCGGGACACGTGGCGCGATCTGGTGATTCCGGGCGCTGCGTGCTGGCGCTGCGGATGGCCGCCATGTGGATTCGGGCACGCACTGTGGATTTCGAGCGCCCGAATGTTGGGCCCGAATCTGAATTCCTTCTTTTTGGATTTCGGCTATAAATATCCCTCCTTGAGCTTCTTTTTTTTGGGTTTTTGAGCTGTTTCCTGAGGCCTCCTTTCACATGGTGAATCTCCTTTGAATTTTCTTCGCATTTAGGCATCCCGGAGGATTTTTAGACGTCGCTTAATATTTTTCCTCCCCGACTTCACGAGCTTCGACGGTTCTTCGACACCGATCTTTTCCATCGACGCTTCATCTGCGGGCTCGCCCGAGCTGAGTTCTTGGAGTTTTCCGTCGATTCTTATGACGACGTTTCCACGAGAGGTAGGCCTTCGATTTCTGTGTTTACTATTCCTCTCTGTTTTGGGTTTTTATGGGGTTTTCGGAGCTTCTTCAGACCCCCTTTTTCTGCGGCATTTTTCTGGACAGCGGAGGAGTGATCTTGCTTTTTCGCGGCCTACCGGTGGCAGAATTTGGTGTTTAAGGACTCGATTTCTATCTACACTTCACGAGGATTGCAGTCGTATTTTTTTTGGAATTTTTGAAGGGCATATCGCAGGAGGTATTTTACTGTTTATTGGACAGACTTGCCGCGATGTTACTGTTTTGGGTGATTTGGGCTTACCGCAGTGTCTGGCTTGTATCTCAGTGACCGGGAGGAGTTTTCGGGTGTTTTCTGGTTCTTTGGAACAGTGGGAACCTGAGGATCGCACACATCCAGTCTTGGCTCATTTCGACTCCGGACCGACGCGCGCATCCAGGTGGGTTTGATTTTGTAGTGGTCCAGGTTCCCATGCAACATTTCCGGTGAATCCAATGTGTATAACACCTATTGATGGTGTGTCTGGCCCATAGTGCATCAAAGAGATGCCACTGATGGACCCAGAGGGGTATCTTTAGCTGGATTTGACCTCGACTGCCTTTGCCAAATTTTATAAAGGGTTTTGGGCCAAACCGAGGTTGGATTTGGATTCAGCGTAGAAAAACGCTTGAAAACGGCTATTTGCTTGTTTGATTCTGAGTCCAGAGGCCCAAAAACGGACTCCCAGAAGTTTTCAGTGGTTTCTGGTGCATGGGAGGTGCCGTGGACCGCCGGCATGCCACGTGGCGGGTTGTCATTGGCCGATTTGCAGCGCTCGGTCCACAGAGCGGCGCGGCTGGGTGCATAGGCCCGGCGCAGGACACGTGGCGTGTGCTGGTTGGCCGGTGCAAAGTGCGCGGTCCACGGAGAATGAGCGACGGTGCATGGACCTAAGCGGGGGGACACGTGTCAACCCCCGGTTGGTGGGCGCAGAGTGTGCGGTCCACGGAGTCCCCGCGCGGGTGCATGGACCCGGCGCAGGGACATGTGGCAGCATGCCATTGGCGGGCTCACGAGGCGCGGCGCACGGGGGCACGGGCGAGCGCCTAGGGGCGCGTGCGTGGCAGGCGGTCAGACGGCGCCTGCCCACACGTGCGGCCCGTGACGCGGGTGGACGCGTGGTGCGCCGCCATTTGCGGGCGCCACCTACCCGTTTGACCGGGCAGGTGCCACGTGGCGGCACCGCACGCGCCCCGCACTGCTGGTTGCTATGCGGGACACGCGTCAGGCTCCGGGAGGGCCATGTGGCCGCTCCCGACGCGCTCCGCACAGCTGTTTGCTGTGCGGGACACGTGTCAGCCCAGGGGAGTTTCAGGTGCTCCCCTGCGGTGCGGTGTGCCGCCTGATTCGGGCGCCCGAAACCTGTCCGAGCGCCCGAATCCGGGGACATCCCGGGCATTTTCCAATTTGTTTTTAGCAACCTATTTAAAGGCCCGAGCCACCTTCTTCTCTCCTTTTTCCGCATTTCTGAGCCTTATCTCACCTCGGGTCCTTCTGTGAAGTTGCTCCCCCATTCGTGCTGCATCATCTGGAGAATTCCTGGGATTTTACGTGGCATGCTTCTCAAGGTTTCCATTTCGTCGGCGCATCGCGATGTTCCTTCGTCGGTGATCCCTTTCGTCGCGTTTCGGTGCGCGAGCTCTCCCGGCCTACTCTGACCACCTTTTCGGGCGATTCTTGCGCCGTTGGATCCACGACAGGCAGGGCTACGATCTTGGTATTTTCAGCTTCCCCTCGTTTCGAGTTATTCTTGGAGTTTTCCGAGCCTTTTTGTGACCTATTTTCCATGGTAGAGTTTTGGACAGCGGCACTGTATTTCGGCGTTATCTCCGCGCTCAGGCATCGGATTGAGGCATGCCTGTACTCTTTTTGCATCTACGCGTCGCAAGGATTATCATCGTATTTTTCTGGGATTTTTTCGAGACTTGCCCGAAGGTATACTTTTCCCCTTTTTCTGTGCAAAGTGTTACAGTTGTTGTGTTGTGGAGTTTCGCGCTCACCGCGTTACAGAATTTGTAACTCGTCCTACGGGGCTCGGATTGAGACATGCAGGTACTCGTTTCGAAGGGCTCGACGCGACGATCGCAGCGGTATTTTTGTTGGATTTTTCAGAGTCCATTCTGCAGGTGAAAACTGAGCCACTTTGTGACTATTTTTGGGGGACAACAGTTGATTGCGGAATTGTATGTTTATTTGGGCATCGATTGGTATTTTTGCAGTTGTTGCGGCAGGCGACTTATTCTTGGGCGCGAGTGCTTCATGAATTTGGAGTTAGCGATTGAGGTGGGTGTTGTTGTGAACCTCCTACTTTTGATTACCCACTAGGCTTATTAGAGTAATCTCCTTTTTGGTAATATCTTAATTGCGCCCTTGGGGTAACATTTGCATGCTTTCTTGAGTTCAAGGGCATTCTTCTAGTGATGAGTTTGCATGTGAGATTGTTTATTTAGAGATGGACTATCTTGTTATTTAAACCACTAGAAAGTTGATAATTGTATTTACTATTACCTTGGGACATTTGCATGCGTGTATGGACATCTAGATAGGCCACCTTTTTCTACTGCACTATCATATTGGAATCTGACTTAGGAGATACCATGTTTAGCTGTTCTCCTTTTTATTCAGATGCATGTTGCTCGAGTTAGAGCAGGGGTTTGAGATAGTGTAGTTGAGGTCATCGAGTCAGGGACAGGTTAGACTCAATTATGGATTGTGGGGCATTGTGGTAACCGCGGACATTAGGCGGTTAGCCAGATGTTGATTACTCTATCAGATTTTGGTCTTGTGGGGTGTTGTGGCGACCGCGGACATTGGGCGGTTGACCGGATGTTTACTTGTGCATCAGATTGGGGATAGGATTTCTCTAGTGGATGGGGTTTCCCGCTTATCGAGTATTATTGCATTGATTGGGGGTTCGGGTTTCTTTAGTGGATAGATTTTCCCACTTTGATCATAGTCATGATCCAGTCCTGCTATATTGAGATACTTGACAGAGATACTTGTGATACTGATGACAGAGATACTTTACTCGTGTGGGTCGCTCCCCTCGAGTGCCACTCCGGAGTAGGCTTTAGACCGTGACGGGTACCGGTCCATCTTTTGGGATTTCGAGCCTTGTGTGCTGGTCCCCTACTGAGTTTTTGAGTTCGACCGCAGAGCAGGCAGCACCGGTTTTACTGGTGGCACTAGATTGGGTTTATTTGGTCAGAGACTGTTTTCTGATGCATTCATATAGTCATTTCTTTCGATACTGCATTTAGAGGCATAGTAGTGGTAGTTTCCTTTATCAGTAGCCTTTATAGCTTACTGCTGTTCTTCCCCTTTTTGCCTCTAGTAGTCCTAGTGGGCATATCAGAGTTTGAGGCTTTTCCCACTAGGGGAGGCTACTATTTTATATAGTAGTTCTCACCCCCATTGTCTCTCTTTTCTTTTCCCCATTTGTTTTGCAGAGTCTTCTGCGGGAGTTGCAGGGCCGTCTTGGGCAGATCGAGAAAAGAGGATAGCGGATTAGATAGCACATCTACCCCGATTGCGAGCTTAGTTGTGTTTCGGTTGTACCCTTTATTTTCTCAGACAGTTGTAGTTTCTTTTGGGTCTGGCTCTAGCCAGCTATTTGTACTTTTTTGGTGAACTGGGAGAGACACATGTATATTTTGAGAGTTTTATTGTATTTTTACTTTCCAGCTGTGGTCTGAGATGTATTAGTTTTAGTTTAGATCTGTTTTATACTCCTTTATTATATCTTTTATATCTGAGCAGGTTACCAGCGCTTCGTGTACACGGAAAATTCTGTGTGCACGGCGGATCTGTGGACGGGCCCGGGTTCTGGTTTACACCCGGGGCGTGACAGATTTCCTCCAAAACTGCGGATTTACTATTAATTCTAGTAAGATAGGACTCAGCATGTTAGTATAGGTGCTATTATTGTTGTATCATGATTTTGATAGAATTGTGAAACTTTGAATAGCACCCCGTCATATGTTGCATGATTTTGACCAGACTAGTAGAAAATCCTCACTTGGGCTAGTTGTTGTATTTAGACATCCCTACACACTTTATTATTGCTTTCCTGGACATAGTTTCTCCTCGCCCGAGTAGTGGGCTGAGTGTTCGGGATAGTGTAGGGTGCTTGTTGAGCTCATGCCTGGGAGCCGAGTGGAGTCTGGTAGCTGGGGTATGTTTAGTACTAGAGTTAGGGAGCCGTGGGTAGACGGTGATCCCGAGTCGTGGAGTTTTCGGCTGATGTTTTTAGTGATGGATCGATGTTGTTGCCTATCTGATTGATCGTAGATTTGGACCATAGCCTGCATGAGACATATTGAGCTCGACAGAGATGCGCGAATACTTTCCTCGGTAGGGTCGCTCCCTTCAAGTGCCGCTTCGAAGCTAGGCCTGTTATTTTGCTATCGCGACTTGTCGATGCAGTCCGCGTGGGATGCCCTACGTAAATCCCGTCCTCTTATGGATGTGTGGTAGTAGGTGGGCGCAGGTTTGACTGGACCCTATGTGGCAGTCAGGATGAATGGGTTGATTGAGCATATCGAGTAGATGCATACTGATTGTCACGCCCTGGGGTCAAAACTGTGACCCGGGCTCGCCAACAGATCCGCTGCCTATACAAAACCCCGCATAGGCGAAGCGTCCAACCTGCAAGAAAAGGTACTACAAATAAACAGATATCAGAGCTATAAAGAAAACTGCTGTAAAACTAAAATCCAACCACTGTACAACTGGAAATAAAGGTATAATATCCATCTCCCAAAAATGATCATTATACAATATCCTCTGATACAATATCCAAGAACCCAAATGGGGTGATAAACTAAAATCATAATACACCGGTGTACAGGCTCTCAGTACACGTCATATCCTCACTACAATAATCTCTCAAAAACAGAAATAAAACTAATCTACTGACTGTAGTACAAATCTTCAATGTGGGGGTACAGCTACTCTCCAAAGATAGGTAGGGATCTAGCTCGCGACTCCCTCGCCTCGAACAGCAACAGCAGAATCAGCAACACCCACAATGACTCTGCAAAACAAAGGAGAGGAAAGAAAATGGAGGGGGAGAACCCCCAACGGGTGTGAGAACTACATCAACATGTAGTTCTCAGTGGGTACCGCCACCAAGCCCGACGGTCTGCCCACTAAGTCTACTAGAGGCATAAGATAACAATGCAGTAAAACTGAACAAGAAAAGCTGGAGATACTCTATAGCTATCATGCCTCTATCTAAATACTCAATGGATGGTACAGATGAAAAGATATGCAATTACTCGCACCCAAGGTACTCAATCGACCCAATCGAACTGACTGCCTCATAAGGTCCAGTCAAGCCTACACCTACCTACTGCCATTACATCCACGGAGGACTGGACTTACGTAGGGCGTCCGTGACTGCCAAAACTGGCCCAGCCAGAGGGACTACATCCGTGACTGCCTAAAAAAGGCCCAGCCAGAGGGACAGCATCGACAAGTCGCGATACAAAAGTAACAGGTCCACTCCGGACGAGGCACTCGAGGGGCACGACCCCACCGAGGAAAAAGGTATCCGCGTATCTATGTCGAGCTCAAAGTGGCTCATGCAGGCTATAGTCAAAATCTACGCTCACTCTCAGAACAGAAGGACTCAAGATCCTCAATATCTCGCACAACGGTCGAAGTACTCTCAACGACTCAGCTAACCAGCTCTCACGAATCTCGAGACACTAACGAACTCAACCAATTCGTGGCACAAAACACACTGGCTGGAGATACTCCACAGCCGGGACCACCGTCGACCCAAACGACTCCCAAAACGAAACACCCAACTCGTCATGCTAAACACACAGGCTGGAGATACTCCACAGCCGGGATCGACCCACAACTCAGGGCTAACAAGACTGGTCGGACGAGACTCAACGACCCGGGACCACCGTCAACCCAAACGGTTCCCAACAACACTGACCGGAAGATCCTCAACGGTCCGGGATCACCCAACGGCTCCCAACAACACCAATACTGGTCTAAACTCAGCTACCAGACTCCACTCAGCCCCCAGGCACGAGTGCAACACACGTCCCACAATAACCTGACCACTCGGCCCACTACCCGGGCGAGAAAACTCTATGTCTAGGAAATATGCAAGGTGTGGGATGTCTAAAGCATAAAAGAACCTAGCCCAAGTGAAGGTTCTCTACTAGTCTGGTTTCAACATGCATCATATGACAGGGTGCTAGGTCAAGTTCCAATAATCAATAAATAATCCTCCAATCATGTTAAGCATAAAACTGAGCCAACAACAGGAACAATTCATAACATGCTTGCTTCCAATCAAAGGTAGTATACTCTAGTCATACATGCTCACAAGCTTAAACAATATAGAGCAGACATGCATCAATCATATTCTCCAACAAGTAAGTGAACATCATCATCTAGCATGCTTTTCCACTAGTATAGAATAACCATCTTTATCTTGTAACTCTCCCTCATGCATAAGGGTAAATAAATCATGTACAATTTATCAATTAAGCCTCAATCCCATCATTCAAACCATTTCTCATGCTTAGATCACAATCATCAAAATTGTATATTAAACTATGCATGCATACTAACAAATAGAGCTAGAGAACTGTCCACCAATTCTGGAGACGAAACAACCCACCTGAATCGCTTTCCGCAGGCAAAGCTGAAGTCGGTGAAGTGCGTAGTCACTCACTATAAAAAAATCCACCGAAACCACACACTCGGTACTCGGTCGCGCAAGCCTCTGCTCCAACTAACATCACAACCACAATCAATCAACACCACTAAACACCCTAAACAGCATTTGCTATTTTTCCAAAATAGCACAGAGAAGGGGCTTTTTCACTTGAATGCAGTCCTCCGAAAAATCCATAAAAATTACGGTTACGATCCTCACAATGAGTAGATGCAAATCGAGTATTTATACTCCTTGTTCCGACACCTGTAGGCCAAGATATAAATAGAACACCGCGGAAAGTCAATCAATCCACAACTCGCAAAACTACGGAAATCAGTCACAAAGAAGTTAAAATATCACCTTTAAAACGACCTTAGCAGAATCCGATAAAAATATGGTCGCGTTCCTCTCGAAGCGTAGATGCCGATCGAGTTCTCACACGCCCCGATCCGATGCCCGTAGGCTGAGAAATCCCAACAATACTCCACCGCTGTCCCAAACATCGCAGCAGTACAAGGGGTCAAAAGGTACCTCGGGAACACCACCAAAAACTCGAAATGGAGCGAAGTAATCAACATGGAAATCGAAGGCATACCTCTCGTGAACGCGTTGCCACAAAAATCGGCTCAAAACTCTATCGGGGTGATCCAGGGGGGCCTCGTGCACTAAAATGCGACGGTAGAAGCCAAAATCGAAGAAAAGTCGAAGTGCGCCACGTCGCAGAAAACGCCGATGCCGCAGCCTCCAAAAATGACCCAGATCCACCAAAGGGTGGAGGAGAGGGAGAGGAAGAACTTTGCTCTGGGTGGCACCCAGGAAAATGGTCAAAAACCCGAGAAAAGGAAGAGGGGAGGGCTATTTATAGGCCCAGCCCAAAAGCCCACTTTTCAGATTTTTCGGGCTGAGATTTCGGGCGCCCGAAATAATTCGGCCCCAAAATGCGCCGGCCCCGCCCAACACTGTGCGCGTCCGATTCCTTCTCGGCCCGCCACGTCGCCGCTCCGCGCGCCCGCCAATCGCGGCGCGCCGCGTGGCGACACGGTCCACGGCGGAAACCGTGGTCCGCGGTTCACACCGAGTTAGCCGGGTCACTGCGCCCACCAATGGGCGGGTGACACGTGGCCCGAGGCGGTCCACCGTGCGCCGCGCCCGGCGCGGAACGTGCGCTGTCGCGCGTGCGTTGACCGCCCTATCCACGCGCGCCGCGTGGCATTCTCCGCGTTGGCTGCTCCCGGTGCACGCCCAGGTCCCGTGAACCAGCCTGCCCGCGACCGCTCCCGTGCCTGCGCCGACGCGCTCCGCCGCCTGCCCGCCGCTGCCGGTGCTGCCCGTTGGCCGGAACAGTAACATCTTGCCTCAAAATCCGTATTTTGGCATTCGGGCTTCGAAAAATAAAAGTAAATAGTCCAATTTCATCGTTTTCGCGCGCCGAGTCCAAATCCGATATCCGTTTTGCCAAAATTCGCTTCTAAAATTTTTCGAAGGCATCCGCACACGTATTTTTAATCCAAATTTCGTACTGGGTCCAATTCTGAGGTCTGATTTGCGCGCAACCATCTCCAAAACACATCATAGGCCTCCAAAAGCCACAAATCACTCCGCAAGACCTTCACGGAGATCCGGGTCATCACACTTATCATCAGTATCACCCTTCGAGCATGATAGATAGAGGCATGATAGTTGTAGAGTTATTTTCTAGCTTTTATTTTCACCTTTACCATATTTTTATCTTATGCCTCTAGTAGACTTAGTCGGCAGACTGTTGGTCTTGGAGACGGTACCCACTGGAACTACTGTTGGATGTAGTTCTCACACCTGCTGTGGTGTTTTTATTTCAGAGGTACCTGTTACAGCTTCAGCCCTTTCGGAGGCTGTTGATCAAGGTAAGGGCGTGGCCGAGTAGTTCCATTCCCTGCATTTTGGAGAGACATAGTGGTACCCCTATAGACTGATGTATTTGTACTGGACAGTCTAGGATTTTTTGTTGTATTATATTTTGGGAGTTGGATTTTTATATTTGACAGATGTTCAGTTTATCTTTAGCTACTTTTCTTTACTGGTCTGATACATGTTTAGCTATAGATCTCACTTTGCAGGTTAGACGCTTCGCCTATGCGGGGCTTCCCGTAAGGGTGGCGGATCTGTTGGCGAGCCCGGGTAGCAGTTTCGACCCCGGGGCATGACGACAAGGGTGTACTTTTCCGGAGAAGTGGTCTGTAGGACCCGTTATCCCTACGTCAGTCAGGCGTGAGGGGACCCCCGAGTGGGTTGTTGAGTACAGGGAGATGAGCATGTTTGATGTTTTATCGGGTTTCAGTGATGGGAACCGGGAAAAGTGGTATGGATGACTTGGGAGTTTCGGTTTTCGATTTGATGTCCTATTTACTTTGTCGTACCTATATGTTGCACTAAATCATCATTTTATTCCTTTTTCTTCCTATATTTTTGTCACTGACTCCCACCATTTGACAGGTTCAGGAGGGGACGGGGGTGAGGCTACGAATTGGGAGTGATTCGGTTTTTCGTCATTCCGATGATATTTACCCCTCCCTTTTGGTCATTACATTTGGTTGATACTATTTGCATGAGATGTGGACAGTGTGTGATGTGAACACCTTGTGATGTGGATGTGGGACATATGGACTATGTGGATGGCTAGTAGTCTTTTGAATTTGGTTTTATTATTGTGTGATTGCATGTGGAATGTAGAGCTTTTCAAAAGGATAAAAATGGTTGCAAAATCTGTTTACAAAACTGAGTGTCGGGTAGGCACTGTTTTAAACCTGGTGGTTTTATCCTTTCAACTTGGAGTATGCCGTGTGGGTGATGTTCTCTGGTATGAATCCAAAGACTAACTTACCTCTTTATTTAGCCCTTTGTGTGTGTAAAACTGGTTTGTGGTTGATGTATGTATTTTGTGCGACATTGTGCATATACGGGGGAGACTCTGTCCGTTTGTGTAGAGAGATCTTGTATACGTGGCGGGTCTGGGCACGCACCGGGAGGAAAGACTTTGAAAAAAAGTAGGGCCGTTTTTCGCTGTTAAACCTCTCCCGGGGCGTGACAAATGAGGTCTCTTGAAAGGCGAGCCCAAGCCTGGGACGCCAGGGCCACGGCCTCGGAAGAGAACCTTTCCCGATTCGGGCAATTTCTAGCCCATAGTGAACCATGCCATAGAGGTCTACAAGAACCTCCATCTACCCTGCCCTCACCAATGCCGGCGCAAGCAGTTCTGACGGCGCCAGCAATATCGGTGGCACGGCAGGACGCGGCCCCCAAGACGGCACAACCACTGGGGGCGGAGCAGCCGCAAGAGTTCCCATACCTGACAAGGACAGGGCTGATGGGGAAAAACATCGGCTATCAACAGAAGAACTATTGGGGGGCTTCTCTGCCGCCCCCACCACCATTTTTCCAGCCTCACTCTGGGGGCAGGATCGGCGGGCAGGTCCCCTCGTATGGACCCTCTCAACAACGGGCTGGCCAATGTGGGCCGCCTCTGTAATGCACCAGCCCCGCGCGGGTGGTGCCCCACGCATGTGGCGCCCTGAGCAAGCGGCCTCCCGCGCGGGTGGCATCACGCGCGGGCGGCGCCCCGCGCAGGCGGATCCCCGTGCGGTAATGTCTCGTGTGGCGTGTTTCATGCGGCGTGCTCCATGCGGCATTGCGCCATGCGGCGTCGTGCGGCCCCGTCATAGCAACGGCTAGACTTGTGATATCGGCGCGGCGGCCTCCCTTCTACGACGACGGCGGCGGCGACCTCCTGACAACCTCAACGGCGGCGGCGGCCTCTCGTCTTACCCGATGGCGGTGGCGGCGGCCTCCCGTCTTGACCAACGGCAGAGACAACAAATTCACCTCAACTCCCAGTTCCGACGAAAATCCCAAGAAACCCAAACGAAAGCGCGGAAAACCCAACGAATACCAAAACGATGTTAATGAAAAGCCAAGAACCGACCTTTCAACGACGAGGAAGATGATGCGATGTCCGGGCCCGCTCTCCGACCTCCGGTCTCCAGTCTCCGACGGTGATGATGCTCCCGCTCCGATCTCCGATGATGACGGCGGTTCCAATTCTGATCTCTGGCGCGCACCTCTAGAAAGATCGCTCTCTTTCAAAAATGGGAAATGTGGGTTTTCTTGTTTCTTTTCTCTAGCAAGTAAAGAAAAACGGATCCCCGAATCCCTTCTATTTATAAGAGAAATTTTAACCACTTTAACCAATTTTATCTTTTATAACCGTTTCTTACTCAATTTGTGTGTCAAATTTATCGAAACACCCTTCATGCATCAGCACGGATTTTATAGCGCCATACACCATTAATGGATATTAAAAAACCTTTTTAATCCATTACCTTCGAAAAATCATATCGGAAGAATCGTTCATCAGATTTTTGAGCCGATCGCACCGCCGTTCTCCGTTTAACGCGCTCTACAACATGAAAACCAAAATCAGTAAAATCAGTATAAACGAAAAGTAAGCAAAATTCCACTCACACCAAAAGTGATGTAAAAGGAAAAACTGTGGACACTACAGTAGGAGCCCGGACTCTTCTTTCGCCACTGAGAGGTCCGTCGATCGCATTCGGACAAGGTCGCGGGGACATTGGAGGGTTTTTATGCTCCGTTATCATCGTCGGTTGAGGTGGGTACCCGATCCGAGGTAGGGGACGTTGTTGAACGGTGTTGTTCAACCCTCCTCTCCCTCTTGTTGTTTATTTTGATATCGATATTTTGAATGTAAGGAAGGACATTGTCACGGCTAATGTGACGGAACGGTACATATATAAAGGACATGGACGGATCTTTTAACCTTATCAGTTTCAGTTACCGCGGCTTGTTACATAGTAGCGACTGCTGTCGCGGAGACTTTTTCACGGTTATGTGATCATCAGGCTCATGGCGCTGTCACGCACACCGGCGGTTTGGCCACCGCATGGGTGTACTTTTCCGGAGTGGTGGTCTGTTGGAACCATGATCCCTACGCGGCTAGTGCGTGAGAGGACCCCCACGGACAATGCGGAATCGCGGACATTACGATAGGGGTTTGTTTGGCACCGGTTAGATGAGCAGGTTTGTGGTATTGCCTAAGGTCAGAGGACCAATGAGGCGGGTATATCCGGATTCCTGTGGTGGGAATCAGGATAACGGTATGGATGATTTGAGTGTTCTGGTTTATGGTTTGATGTCCTGTTTACTTTATCGTACCTATCTTTTGCAGTCGTTCATCATTTTATTTGTTTTCCTTACTTTGGTTTTTTCACTGACTCCTATCGTGTGACAGGTTCTGTCGGGGGTGGGGAGCTTGACAGGGGTGAGGCTACGACTAGGGAGTGACTCTATTTTTCGTCATTCTGGTGACACTTTAGTCTTCTCCTTTAGCTATTACTTGTGGTCGGTATTACTTGCATGAGGTATGGATATTGTGATGATGTGGATGCTGGGACAGATGGATGCATTTGATAGCTAGTGATTTTTCAGATTCGGTTTTATGGTTTTGTGGATGCATGTGGAATGCAGGTTCTTTTCAAAGTGATAAAACGTTTGCGAAATATGTTTTTAAAACTGAGTTTCGGGTAGGCACTATTTTTAAACTCTTGTGGTTTTATCCTCTCAACTTGGGGTACGCCGTGTGGGCGATGCTCTCTTGTATGAATCAAAAGACTAGCTTATTTTCTTATTTTAGTACTCTGTGTATGAAAAACTGGATGTGGTTTATGTACGTATTTTTATGCGACGCCGTGCATATATAGGGGAGACTCTCTCCGTTTGTTTAGAGAGATTCTGTATATGTGGCGGGTCTGGGCACGTACCTGGGAGGGAGGCTTTTATAAAAAAAAAATTAGGAGTATTTTTCGCTTTTAAACCACTCCCGGGGCGTGACACCGCGTTGTGCCCCGCGCCTGCCCGCGCGCCCGCGTGAACCGCTCCCGCTGCGCCAACCAGTCCTGTGCCGCCACGTGGCCGTACGGCGCCAATGGAGAGCCGCCACGTGTCCACCGGTCCACGACTCCCCCCATGCATCAGAGCTGCAGTAAAACTTCTAGCTGTTCATTTTTGGGCGTCCGGATACAGAAAAATACATCCAAATAGTCAATTTTGATCATTTTTTTCGCGCTGAATCCAAATCCGGTGTCCGTTTTGCGCGAAATCACTTCAATTTTTCGACGAAGGCATCCGAATAGGTAATCTTGATCCATTTTTTGCACTGGGTCCATTTCTCGCGTCCGCTTCGCGTGCAAACACCTCCATCACACAAAATAGGCCTCTAGAAGCCACAGACCATGCTGCAAAATCCTCCACGGAGATCCGGGTCATCACATCCTCGGCTCCCCTGCACCCGAGCTATAGTAAAAATTGCCCGCTGTCCGTTTTAGGGCATCCAGATCCAGAAAAATATATCCAAATAGCCGATTTCAATTATTTTTTCACGCTGAATCCAATTCCGGTGTTCGTTTTGCGCGAAACCACTTCTATCTCTCAACAAAGGCGTCCAAATAGGTGATTGTGATCTATTTTTCGCGCTGAGTCCATTTTTCATGTTCGTTTTGCGCCAAACACCTCTATAACACAAAAAGGGCATCCAGAAGCCACTGATCACGCTGCAAATCATCCGCAGAGATTTGGATCATCACAAATATGGCAAGTTATCACGCTTGGTGCGAGCTATCTTTGACAAGATTGGATGCTGTTCTTCGGATCTTCCACCGCCTGATTCTGATTAGAGGTTCACATGGGGATATATTTCCTTGATGCATGCATATCTTCTTTACTTTTTCTGTATTTTTGCATATATATGTCTCCTTCTTGGGATCCTTTTCGGCATTTTGTGACAAAAAGGGGGAGATGCGTTACTAATTGGTGAGATGAGAGGTCAAACGTTTAGAACTTTTCTAACTGCATTTTGATGTTGGTGTTGTAATATTCTTTCTAACTCTCTAACTGCCATAACTGTCGTAACTCTAGAATTTGAATGTGAATGTTAACATTTCAATTACTCTTAGTTTGTGCTTATGCTTAATTAATATTCTTGAGTTTTTAACGATTTGTTTTCTGTCAAGAATTTCTTTTTGCAGGGAGTACAAAACTTTAAGACTTCTAGTTGTGTCTAAGTCTAAAGTTTGTTCTAGGAGTATATCTTTTGTATTTTATTCTTGGATCTTTCATGCGTAGATTTTGTTGTTTGGTGTTTGTAACAAAATTCTATTTCTTTACTTTTTGAGTTTGTATGTTTTGTCACGAAATCACCAAAGGGGGAGATTGTTACGAATATATTAGCATATTTCGTAAAAATTTTGGAGTCTTGAAGATTGAAGAAGAAAAGTTAAAGAATCAAGACGTCAATCTCAAGAAGAATGAACTCGTAACACCCAGATATGTTTAAAACAAGCTTTTGGTGATTTGAATTCATTCTATTTGTTTAGAAGCATGTAGAATATGCTATGTGCGATAATAATCCAAAATTGTACATTTTGAGTGTTCTGAGTTTGAACTGTCTGGATACAATCCGGACCCCGAACGTCTGGTTTTCGTGCACAAAAACAGTCCAGATCATGTTGGTTTCAGTCCGGACCCCGAACGTTATTCTTTACTATGCATGAAAAATCCAGACCGTTTTGGAAACAGTCCAGACCCCGAACCATCTTTTCTTTGTTGCGCAAGAAAAGTCCGGACTGTGACGGGATAAAAATGTTCAAAATTCAGTTTTTGATTCCTATCTTGATTCTAACTGTTTCTAACCTATAAATAGGTCTTTAGGGTTTATTGTAAAATAATCAAAAAAAGAAAAGAAAAGAAAAAACACTTTCTAGATCTAGATTTCTTCTTTCGATCTCTTGATCGTCTTTTCGATCAAGAAGATTCGTCAATTTGATTCATGAGTTTTTAACTCATTTTTTTATTTTAAAGAATTAAATTGATGAATGCTTAGAAGGTATTTTCTCTTACATTCATGATTATCTAAACATTCAAACCACCACCAAATTATTCTTAAACGAGCTCCGGAAAGAATGTCGGCGCGTGGATTCACGTGAAGGCCGAGGATTCGGTGGAGACTTCATGGATTCGAAGTTGGGCGTGGTTTGTGGATTCGAAGTGTGTCGTTTGGTGAAGACTTCGTGGATTTGAAGTTGGAGACTTCGTGGATTCGAAGTTGGACGCGGTTCGTGGATTCGAAGCGTGTCGTGGACTAGCGGAGAAGATCTACTTCGAGCGTACGGTGAAGGTTGAGTCGTGGGGTTGTGCTATTGTTTTAATCTTAGTGGATTTTTCCGTGTGATCGGTCCCGTTGTTTTTTACTCTAAGAGGAGTTTTCCACGTAAAATCTTGGTGTATTATTTTTATTTCTGCATTTAATTTTTGATTACGCGAAGATTTTGAGTTTTATCGTTTTTTGTTTCATCTATTTAGATCCTTGGGATACATAACCCACAGCTTCTTACCTTAGCTGTAAGTGTGTGTTGTGGTGGGAGTGCCCTGCTATTCTCTTTAAGCCTTGAGGTTTTGGAACTCTAGGGGTTAGTGATCTAGTGTTTGGGGTGTTTTTCTTGTAGACCTCAGAATAGTTCATAGGGTTGTGAAACCAAGAGTTCGGTTGAGTGCGAGAGTTGGTAGACTCTGTTTTAGGAGTAGCCTAAGAAGAACTAGAGACTTATACTCTATTGTGGTAAGTTGGGTAGCTGGCCTTCGGGCTGATGTGTGGTGTCAGAGCGTTTGACGGAGGAATAGGTCAATATTTTCAACTCTTCTAGGAACGAGTGTACAGAGCTAATGATTGGGCTTGGCGACGTGAGGTGTGATTCCACCCCCCCTTTTGGGTTTTCTCGTGGTGAAATATCCACCGGAGGATGACGTGGGGTTCGGTCCCGGTTCTCCAAGCGTCGTGCAGTTATATGGTGGAATACCCATTGAGGGTGATGTGGGTACATCCCGACTCTCCTGGCGGTAAGTTTGTTTAACTAGGTAGCATGAAAGTGAAGGTGTTCAACGCCCTACTTGACACCCAGGACCAATCTGGTGAGCGAACGTTTATCCGGCTCGGCCAAACTAATGTACGGGGAAGCCTGAGTGAGTGAAGTGTGTGTAATCGACCTCCACTCGGGGCTCGTACATGTCAACCGATTGTGAAGGTGAGGTTCCCCTTTTGGCTGTTGCGATGGTGAGTGAGCTCGGCAGATCTGAGCCAAGGCGCTGGATTGGTTGGGTTTTGGTGAGACATTTGGGGTGTTTTTTAACCTTTACTGCTTTCTTACCTATTGTCTTCTTGTGGTTGACTTTTGTATATGCTTCCTATAGACCAAGTAAGTGTAGAACATTCTTTCTCGGTGGTTGAACCCACTAGGAACTTTAATTAGTTCTCACTTCCTATGGTTTACTCCTTTCAAATGTTGGTTCGGTTGGTGAAGTGCGCGATCGCGACTAGGACGTGGTCGACTAGCGGAGCTAGGAGTCTAGCTGGCCATCCTTGGTGTTTGGTGTTCGATTGTTGTTTGGTTGAGCCGAGGACTCGGTTGTTTGTTCTCCTTTTTGCAACCGAACTGTTAGATGTAATAAAGTTGTATTTCTATATTTTATCCCTTGTACTATGATATTGTGTATCGTTTCGTTACTTCTGTTTAAGCGGAATAGAAATTGACCGTTCCGTTCGAGTGGAGCAAGGCTTGCCTGTTTTGCATAAAATTTGAGCGCATTCAGGACCGATCTAATGTAGTGGCCCTAATTCCCATGCAGCGTTCTTCCGATGAATCCACTGTTAGAGCACCTAGCGTTGGTGTATCTGGCCCATGGTGCGTCAATGGGATGCCACAGATGGACCCTGTGTGTTATTATTAGCTGTGTAGGCCTTCGGCTGAGTTTGCCGAAATTTCGGAAAAGAATTAGGCCCAACAGAGGTCGGAAATGGATTCAGCACGGAAAAACGCTTGAAAACGGCTATTTGCTTGTTTATTTCTGAGTCCGGATGCCCAAAAACGGACTCCCGGAAGTTTTTAATGGAAAATGGTGCATGGGAGGGGCCGTAGACCGCCGGGATGCCACGTGGCGGCCTGTCATTGGCCGGTTCAGGATGCGCGGTCCACAGAGCTGCGCGGCGGGGTGCACAGACCCGGCGCATGGACACGTGGCACCGCCTGATTGGCGGGCGCAAGGCGCGCGGTCTACCGGGTGAGCGCGGCGGTGCATGGACCAAGGCGGGGGCACGTGGCAGCCTCCGGTTGGTCGGTGCACGCGGCGCGGTCCACGGAATTCCGGAGTGGAATGCGTGGACCGGGTGTAGGGGACACGTGTCACCCTCTGGTTCGCGGGCGCACCGTGCGCGATGCACGGAGTCGGGGCCGGTACCTCGGGGCGCGTGCCCACGACGGGGCCATGCCGCGCGCCCGGCGCGGCCGCCGACCGGTCAGCGGGTCAACCGGGTGGGACACGCGTCGCCCGCTGGTTGGCGGGCGCCCACCGCCTCACTGTGCGGGGGCGGGCCACGTGGCAGCCCGTGGGTGGCCCGAACAGCTGTTTGCTGTTCGGCGGGCCACGTGGCGGCACCTGGTGGATTCGGGCGTGAACAGTGTTGGGCCGGCCCAACACTGTAGCCGCCCGAATGTACCGGGCGCCCGAAAGTTGGGCCCGAAAGCCCATTGACTTGTCTTTTTGGGCTGATTTCGGGTGAGGCCTATAAATAGGCCCGTTGGGGCTCATTTTAGAGGCTTTTCCCGAGAGCTTTAGCCATTGAGCCCCTCACCAATTTTCTTCCTCTCCCTCTTGTGCATCTTTTGGCAAAGGTTCAGAATTTTTGGAGGCCGCGACGACGGCGACTTCTACATCGGGGTGCGGAGCGACGATCTACTGTTGGAGGCCCATTTTCATCGCAGTTTAGTCTGGGAGGTCTACCGGGCTACCCTGACGTTATTTTTGGACGATTTCTGCGGTGCCGGTTTCGTAAGAGGTAAATCTACATTTTCCATGTTGGACACTTTTTCTGGATCCGAGCTTTTCTTGGGGTTCTGGGTACATTTTTAACCCCCTTTGCGACTGTTGGTTGATTTGGACAGCACCTACTTTTCGGATTTTTATCTCCTCATCCGGACATCGGAATTCGACATTTCAGGACTCTATCGACATCTACTCTTCGCGAGGATCGCCGTCATATTTTTATTGGAATTTTTGGAGGAAGTTTTTCAGGTGAAAATTTCGTGTGAATGGGACTGTTCACCACAGATTTTGGGATTTTGGAATTTGTGTGGTTTAAAGTGTAATTTTGGTGTATGTTTGTACCCAGGAGGTTGTGAGCACTTCTACCGTGTTGTTGGCTTGGTGGGATCTGTGATTTGACTGTTTTGGGCTTTCTCAGCTGTACGATTCCGGGCAGTTAGCACTTTCAGGTGGGTGACCGTGCTTCCAAGAACTCTGAACTGTGTACTAATTCTATGTGTGTAGGATCATGCATGTTAGAAATTGGAGTATTAGCATGTGTAAAACTGTATGTTGTATCTTGTATGTCAGTTGATGAATCTTTTGATTCCTACTCTATGTTAAGTAATGAAATCTTGGAATTTGACCTAGCACCCCTGTCATATGTATCATGTTCAGCCAGTCTGTAGAAAAACTCCAACTTGGGCTAGGTTCTTACTGCTTTAGACATTCCACATCACGATACTTCATTTCACTATGGACTTAGCTTTTCCTCGCCCGAGTTGTGGGCCGAGAGGTCGGGTGGTTGTGGGATGCATTTGCACTCGTGTCTGGGGACCGAGTGGAGTTGATAGCAGTCTGTAGATTTGATTTCTTTGGGAGAGTGATAGTGATGGTAAATCTGGGTTCTTGGAAACTGTCAGAGAGACAGTGAGTTTCAGCTGTGTAGATTCCAGCCAGTGAGTGAGTCAGTGATTTGTTTGGTAGTCGATCTTATTGATCGAGGATTGGATCATAGCCTGCATGAGCCACATTTGAGCTTTACAGAGATACTTTACAGTGATACTTATGTGTTACTTTGACTCGAGCGGGTCGCTCCCCTCGAGTGCCACTCCGGAGTAGGCGAGACCGGGTTGTTATACCGGCGTGAGTTTGAGATGTTCTTTAGCGACTTGTTGTTGCATTGGTCCCTCTGGCTGTGCTTTTGTTGGCAGCCACGGACGCCCTACGTAAGTCCGCTCCTCCGGGACGTAACGGCAGTAGGTTGGCGCAGGTTTGACTGGACCCGATGTGGCAGTCAGTTTTGATTGGGTGATCAGGGAGGAGAGTTAGTTGTGGCATTATGTTCTTTCTGTTCCACTGTTGAGCATCTAGATAGAGGCATAGTAGCTGTAGAGTTACTTTTCCCAGCTTTCCTTATAGCACTGCATATGTTACTTTTGCCTCTGGTAGACTTAGTGGGCAGACCGTCGGGCTTGTTGGCGGCACCCACTGAGAACTACTGTGGGATGTAGTTCTCACACCCGTCGTGGTGTTTTCTCCCCAGGGACTTCTGCTCCGGTTCCTGCAGCTCTTGTTGCTGATCCAGCTCCTTCTGACCGAGGTAAGGGCGTCGCGAGATAGATCCCCTCCTGTCATCTTCAGTGTGTGAGTAGATGTACCCCAGTACCATTTTGGTGTGTGTTATGTCGAGTGACTGTTGTAGTGAGGTTTTTAGTTGTACCTTTCTTTCCTGCTTTTCTGAGAGACTCTTGTATTCTGGTGAGATTGGTCTGTATATTTGTGAGTTGTAGTTTATTTTATGTATTTTATTCCAGCTTTTCTCTTTCAGCTCTGATATCTGCTAGTGTAGAAGTTTCTTTGCAGGTTAGTCGCTACGCCTATACGGGGCTTCCCGTACGGGCGGCGGATCTGTTGGCGAGCCGGGGCGCAGTATCGCCCCGGGGCGTGACAGATTAGAGTGGTATCAGAGCCTAGGATGTAGGTCTTGGAGGACTTAGGAACCCTAGGCTTGTGGTTGGACCCTAGGATGACTCGCGTGAGAGCCGTGATTTTAGCGAGAGTCCTGATTGGATTTCTAACTCTCCCGAGCGGTTCGGGGTGAGCGATTGACATGTCTTCCTTCGGTGGCAACTATGTTGGCTGCAGACAACATAGTACTTCGGGAAGGGGGACATGCCTTCTGACTTTCGCTAGATTGGGTCGAGAGATGATTTGGGTTCTGATTGTTTGCCTTGTCCCTCAGGTGGGGATGCCTCCTCGACGCTCGATGGTGACGCGTTCGCAGCCTTCGTCCTCTGAGCCCGAGCAGGAGGACTCGGGGCAGGGACAGCAGAGCGAGGTTTTGGAGCTCCGTGCCCAGATGGCACAGTTGGCTGAGGCGTCTCGACGCCAGGAGGAGGCTGTGAGTCGGTTGACGCTCTTGTTGGAGCAGAGAGCGCAGCCGGCGGTAGTGCCCCCTGAGTGTTCACCGGTGCCTACTCCCCCTGTTGTGGCACCCCCGGTTGTGCAGCCTGCACCAGCAGTTCCGGCTGAGCCAGTTTCCAGTAGCCCACCGTCTGGGACGACGGGATCTTTGACTTTGGCAGAGCAGCAGGTTTTGGTGGGTCTTTTGTTGAGGTTTCGCAAGTTTGATCCACCCCGCTTTTCGGGTATGAGTGCTGAGCCGTGGGCGGCTGAGTCTTGGGTCACAGCTATGGAGCGCCATTTCGAGAGCCTTTTTTTTGATGAGAGGTTTCGAGTTCTGTTGGCTACTCATTTTCTGGAGAGCAACGCCGAGGCCTGGTGGCGGCGTGTGCGACCCGCAGGTCCGCCTGGGACCCAGTTTATCTCTTGGGCAGAGTTTCGTGGTATGCTTCTTGGGGCCTTCTTTCCCGAGAGTGTTCGACAGAGTTTGGAGGAGCAGCTGAGGAGTCTTCGCCAGGGAGATAGGCCCGTACACGTGTACATAGCCGATTTCAATCGGCTGTTGGCTTGTATGCCCCACGTGGCCAGAGATGAGACCCAACGGATCTATATGTTCGAGAGAGGGTTGCGTCGGGACATTTATCAGTTGGTCCGCTCCCGCAGATTACAGACTCTGGAGGCCTCGATGGAGCAGGCACTGTATGTGGAGAGTGGTGAGGTCGTGATGGCAGAGGTGGCTCCAGCCCCCGTAGTGACTCCTGGGGCAAAGCGCCCGGCGCAGTTTGAGGAGGGGCAGTCGAGTAGACAGGGACCCCCGAGACCACCCCGTTTCCACTCTCAGGGACGGGGGTATCAGGGGCGGCAGAGATCTGGGGGATCTCGTCAGTTCCAGCAACAGCAGCAGCAGCGTCGACCACCTCGACAGCAGCAGTCTTCGCAGCAGCAGCAGACTTCGCGGCAGCCGCGCCCTGATCGTTGTGTCATTTGTGGAGGACCGCACCCACCGGCCCAGTGCCCGCAGAGTCAGGGCCGCTGCTTCCGTTGCGGGCAGACCGGTCACTTCGCGAGGGCGTGCCCCAGGGCAGGTTACCCAGCTCCTTCATCGGCTTCTGCATCCTTCATTCCTCGTCAGTCAGCAGGACCTTCGGCGACCTCCGGTAGGCCAGACTTTGCTTCCTCGTCCTCGCGACAGCCAGAGCGACATCCCCCGACGCCGAGCGGTCGAGTCTATGCCGCTCAGGTAGAGGATGCTACAGCAGCAGAGCATGTCGTCGCAGGTATTATTTTGATTTCTGCAGTTCGTACTCGTACTCTCTTTGATACCGGTGCATCGCATTCTTTTATCAGTAGAGCATTTGCATCCCTTCATGGTATAGAGGTAGTTTCTTTATCGCATGCATTAGAGGTTCAGATACCAGATCATGTCTTGCATGTCGAGGAGTATTGTAGGGATTGCCCTGTGTAGTTGGGATCCTGGATTTTGCCGGCAGACTTGCTTGTCTTGCGGCAGCTCCAGGATTTCGACGTCGTGCTAGGTATGGATTGGTTGTCGAGGTACTATGCTGTTATAGAATGCAGAGAGAGGACGGTGACCCTCCGCGAGCCTGGACAGGAGGAGTTCGTCTTCAGGGGCTGCCAGAGCACCTTCTTTGCGATGACTGTTTCTTCGGCGAGGGCTAGGCGGATGATTAGTAGGGGCTGCACAGCTTTCTTAGCGACGATTGTGGAGGTGCCTACGGCGGCACTGGGACTCGAGGATATTCCTGTTGTCCGCGAGTTCCCAGATGTGTTTCCCCCTGAGTTGACGACGATGCCGCCGGAGAGGGAGGTGGAGTTTGTGATTGATGTGGTACCGGGAACCGCACCAATCTCGAAGGCGCCTTATAGGATGGCACCTGCCGAGTTGAGGGAGTTGAAGGCCCAGCTTCAGGATCTTATGGATAGGGGATTTGTCAGGCCTAGTGTTTCTCCGTGGGGAGCGCCAGTTTTATTTGTGAAGAAGAAGGATGGGTCGCTTCGTTTGTGTGTGGATTATCGGGAGTTGAATAAAGTGACCATCCGGAACAAGTATCCCCTTCCACGGATAGATGATTTATTTGATCAGTTGTAGGGAGCCACAGTGTTTTCGAAGATTGATCTTCAGTCAGGTTACCACCAGTTGAGGGTGAGGGCCGAGGACATCCCTAAGACGGCTTTTCGATCCCGGTATGGGCATTATGAGTTTACGGTTATGCCGTTTGGTTTGACTAATGCCCCAACTGCATTCATGGATTTGATGAACAGGGTGTTTCAGCCGTACTTAGACTTGTTTGTGGTTGTGTTCATTGATGACATCTTGATCTACTCCCGGAGCGATGTGGATCATGAGGAGCACTTGAGGATAGTGCTGCAGCTTCTACGTGAGAAGAAGCTGTATGCCAAGCTTAAGAAGTGCGAGTTTTGGCTTCGGGAGGTTGCATTTTTGGGCCACTTGGTATCAGCCGCGGGGGTGGCAGTTGACCCGACGAAGATCGATACAGTTCGGGATTGGCCGAGACCGACGACGGTGACGGAGGTCCGGAGCTTTCTGGGCTTGGCAGGCTACTACCGTCGGTTTGTAGAGGGCTTTGCGAAGCTCTCTGCTCCCCTGACCTGTTTGACTAGGAAGGGGATGAGGTTCATTTGGACTGAGCAGTGTCAGCGGAGTTTTGAGGAGCTGAAGAGGAGACTGATTTCAGCACCAGTTCTTACACTGCCAGTGATGGGTGATGGCTACGCGATTTACAGTGACGCCTCTCACAGCGGTTTGGGTTGTGTCTTGATGCAGCATGGGAGGGTAATTGCTTATGCTTCACGGCAACTAAAGGATTATGAGAAGAATTACCCTACTCATGATTTAGAGCTGGCAGCTGTGGTGTTCGCATTGAAGCTGTGGCGGCATTACCTCTACGGTGAGCATTGTGAGATCTACACGGATCATAAGAGCTTAAAGTATCTGTTTACTCAAAAGGAGCTGAACCTGAGGCAACGCCGGTGGTTGGAGTTACTGAAGGATTACGATGTGAGTATCCTCTATCATCCCGGCAAGGCCAATGTGGTAGCAGATGCTTTGAGTCGGAGGTCAGTGCAGAGCTTGAGCATGTTGGTCACGCAGCAGGCCCCGTTGATTGAGCAGTTGAGGCGACTCCAGATTGAGGTTGTATCCCCTGGGGTCTCTGCTAGACTGATGTCTATGGTCTTGCAGCCCACTCTGTTGGACAGGATTAGGGAGACGCAGAGTGAGGACCCCCACTTGGAGAGGATTAGATCACAGATTCAGGCAGATCTTATAGGGGATTTTACAGTGGATAGCTCGGGAGTACTGCGGTACAGGGACCGAGTATGTGTGCCTTCGGATTCAGAGATCAGAGACCAGATTTTGGGAGAGGCCCATTATACACCTTATACCATTCATCCTGGTGGTACTAAGATGTATAAGGACCTCAAGGCACATTTTTGGTGGTCCGGAATGAAGCGGGACGTTGGAAGATTTGTGGCTCACTGTTTAACTTGCCAGCAAGTGAAAGCAGAGCACCGGGTTCCTGTTGGGTCGTATATAATACGGATCTAAATAGGGGAAGAAACACCTAGAGGGGGGTGAATAGGTGTAAACGTATAAACACTCAAAAATCGTTGCGATAAAAAACCCAATGCGGAAATGAAAATAACTCGCAAGATTTTTACGTGGAAAACTCCATCACCGGAGTAAAAAACCACGGGACCGATAACACGGCAGAAATCCACTAGAATTAAAACACGTACAAGGTGATTTACCGTACACACTTACGACTCAACCTTTTCCATACGCTCCTAGAGGATCTTCTCCGCTCGCTCCAGACGCTTCTCGAATCCACGATCTGCGCCCAACGCCGAATCCACGGCGTCCAACGTCGAATCCACGACGTCCGACCGAATCCACGGTCTTCACCCAATAGCACCCTTCGAATCCACGAACGTGCCTCGCTCCGAATCCACGAGAGCGAATGAACCTTGAATCCACAAGGACACGCGAATCCACGCGCCGATTTTGGGGTAATCGTTGTTTTTTGGGTGGTGATGATCCGCCGAATACTTAGATCAAAGATAGATCGGAAATACCATCTAAGTATTCATTAGTTTGATTCAACTCAAGATGTGAGTATGAAAACCTAGAATCAAACTAATCAATATAGATGAAGAAACATAGAGTATTCTCTAATGATTTCCTTTCTTCTCTATATGTGGATCTATAGCCGTATAAGATGATATATGAAAATGACGGCTATGTGGATTGACCCTAGAAAGAAAGACATAGGGTCTATTTATAGGTTAGAAACCCTAGGAAGGAGATAAGAATCAAAAACCTGCCATTTCTGGAATTTTACGGACGGCGATCCGGATCGTGATAACTGAGATCCGGATCGTCATAACGAAACAGCCAATTCCAGAAAAACGAAGGTTCGGGATCCGGATCATGTGACTACGATCCGGATCGTTCATACAGTTCACCAAACATCAACGTTCGGGATCCGGATTGCGAAGCAAGATCCGGATCGTTCAAGGTAGATGGTAAACTCAACGTTCGGGATCCGGATCAAGAGACTACGATCCGGATTGCGACGATGTATGAACGAACCACCTTCGGGATCCGGATCGAACAGCCTGATCCGGATCCTGAACATGTCCCAAGTCCAGTTTTTTGATTTTTATGCAATGAAAGATTCTTCCAAGTGTTTCTACACTACAAGAAGTATTCGGATCACACAAATTCCTTAGTTAAACATACCTGATCCTTTTGAATTCTTCTTTCTTGAGATTGAGTTAAATGATCCAACTTTCTTCACCTTCAATCTTCAGGACTTGAAACTTTCACGAAACTACGCCAACTCAAATTCCGTAACAATCTCCCCCTTTGGCGGTTTCGTGACAAAACACAGATCCACTAAAGAAAATTCAAAAAGATATTTTTGTTGCTATCACCATACAACAAAAATTTACAATGGAGATCCAAAATACAATACATGAGTTAAACTCCTAAAACAGACTCTAGACTTAGACATCTGTACTCTCTGCAAAAAGAAATCATTCTTGACAAAAGAAATCGTTAGATACCTCAAGAATTTTGTATTATTCAAAAACCACAAACAGAGATGAAGTTTAAACTCATTTATACTTACCATGACATTTATATTCAGATATGTAAACTGATCATAGTTAAAAAAAAACACCAACATATCTTCTTTGCACGTAAAAACCAAATGTCATGAACATGTTTGTGACAAACTAATATATATATAGATATGTAATTGATCAGAGTTAAGAACCAACATATCTTCTATGCAATCAAAAACCAAGTGTCACAAACTTGTTAGTGAACATCAACTTGTTAGTTATATTACATGCCCAAATAGTTAGCAAATAGTTAGTCGAGGGCATGCATTCATACAGCTGAAAAACCTCAAGTTGAGAATGGAAGTTGGAGTAATACTTACCTTGATATTCATCCAGTTTTCATATCAAACATTGTTCACTTACCTTGATGTTTCATGCAGTCAACATTGTTCAAAGTTCGTTCATTGTTCAAAGTTCTCTCGTAACTCTCTCCCCCTTTTTGTCACAAAACAAAGCCAAAATGTAGTTAAGACTACGAAATGTTAGGAGAGTGAAAAAGTTCCAATAAAACGTAAAACCTGAGAACTAAGCTAAAAGTAAGTATAAGACTAAATCCTAAAATCAAAATCCTGCACAAAAAGAAGAAAAGAAAGGTGCAGTTCAGTCGGAGGAGTCGGAGCTGGTACAACTGAGCTTGCTCAAAATCCCTTTAAGCATTGTCGAAATAGTTGAGCACTTCTTCTTGATCTTCTTCTGGTTAGAGGAAAGTTGCTGAAGTTCCTTCGACATTCTTTCTTGTTCAGCAGACAGTCTTTGTTGTTCCTGTCGAAGCGATTTCAACACATCAGCGTCTGTAGCATGTCTCTTCGAGTGTGATGGATGCTGTGTAGATGCAGATGGGGCATCCGGTCCCGTAACCCATGGAGATTCAGTTTGTAGAATTCCAGAGAGTGAGCGAGCTCTGGTGAGAGGCCCACTAGGCTGATTTTCACTCCATTGGACAGTCTTCCGTCTCGTATATTGTTTGGTTGTTGAGGTAGATTTCATTAATCTTTTTCCTTTGGTAAATTTCCTGTTTTCCTCATCAATCTTCCGTTGAACATCTTTGAAAAATTCGTCCCATTCTTCATCATCATAGTCTGAGCTGTCTTCCTCTGCGTTTTTCGTCTTGTTTTGAGTTGAATCATCTGGTTCCCTTTTAACAGATGTACTTGTGTGCATCATTGAAACCAGGAGAAGGATTAACCAAGAGAAACTCACTAAACTAAGTGCCATTGATCAAAATGCTTGAGTAAAGAAGGTGTCCTGTGAAAACCAACTCAAGAACACAAAAATTCTTAGTTTTCAAAAATTGAAAAAATTGTACCCAAACAATCATAATCATGTAGAGAGACTAAGAATCAAATTAGTTTTGCAAAAGGACTTTTAAAAATAGATCAATTGCATGAATTTCGAAAATCCTTATTATATGCCCTAAAACCGAAATTTTAGAAATCGAAGCCTAAAAATCCGTTAATCAGGAGAAAACCTAGCATATAATCAAAACTAAACAACCCAGAGTTCTTATTTCAAAAGAAATTTGATCAAAAACCATCCACAAACAAAATCGATCCAAGAATTTCGTACGTTTGAGGAGGAAAAGAGAAAAACGGTGAAAACCGAGATTTTGATCAATAAAACTTACTTGGAACTGAAGAACTTGAGTTAGAAAGCTTCCAAGGAGGATGAAATCTAGAGAGAAGCGCTCTGGAAACTTTTGAACAAAAGATTGGAGTAAAAGAAATCAAAACCCTTTTGTTCTTTATAAAAACCTAGCCGCGATCCGGATCCTCCCGAGCTTGCGATCCGGATCGGCTACCCGCAGTGAAAAAACTGCGTTCGGGATCCGGATCGGCAGGTCCAATCCGGATCGTCAGCCCGCAGGAGAAAACCTGCGTTCGGGATCCGGATCACCTTGCCCGATCCGGATCGGCTCCAACTTTTTCTTTAGAAAAATTTCAGAGAAATTCAAGAAAAACCAGAAAAAGATTGTAAGCACAAAGGTGTATCAACTTTAAACAAAAAGCATCGTTTCACACAACAAGAATTAGATTATGCCAAATCTATCAGTAATATCAAAAAATGAAACGAAAATTTACAAGAATTAAATCCCTTAAAGTTGAACACCTTCAATTACATCTAACTTGATCTTATGAGTAATGCCTTTATCAAATAATCAATTCGGTAAAGAAAATGAAATACAAGATCAATAGATGTTTGAAATCCCAAATATGGTAGATAATATTTCTAGACAATCTGTTGAAGAGAGTGGCTCTTTGAGCATCTTTCTTTAAAATCCCACCTTATACCAACCTTGAAATTTGACAGAGTCAAGTATTTCAACATGCATTTTACTTAATCAAAAATTTGAACAACCATGCTTGGTATACATGTGGTAGCTGCACACAATACTCGGACGACCGAGGTGGTAGCTCTTTCCTCCATGTGGTGGTAGTTTTCACACTCCTCATTGGGATGTAACTCTTTCCACATCTTTTGAGCATTTTACATTATCTTTGACTCCCCCTCAATTGGCTATCAATTATTTAAGATATAAAGTATTCAACCAAAAATTGATCTCGATTTCATACTCGACTAAACAGTCAAATAAGATAATGACTATACCAAGAGATCATTGAGAGAGAAATTGACTTTGATCACTTTAGAAGATGATTTAATTAACATAAACGATCATTGCAACAATGAAATATTATGATGGCAAAAGCATAATGAATTTCTAAATGTGTGAACAGATGCAATTAAAGTCAATTAAGATCTATGCTCAATTACTATCCTATGTATAAACATAGATATTGAATAGAACAAAACAAATACAAAACCTATTTTAAGCAAAGGTTTCAAAAAAAAGTTTATTTCAAAGAAAGCATACCAATTGCTTTTCGCAAATGAATAAAACGTTTTTGATCCAAAGGTTTTGTTAAAAAGTCAGCTAATTGATCTTCAGTTGAAACATATGAAAGTTGAAGAGTATTTGATTCAACTAGCTCTCTAAGAAAATGATATCTAAGTTCAATATGTTTTGTTCTAGAGTGCAACACAGGGTTTTTAGAAATGTTAATTGCACTTGTGTTGTCACAAAGAATTGTTACCGAAGATGCTGAAATGCGGAAGTCACTCAATACGCTTTTCATCCAAATGAGTTGAGTTGAGCAACTTCCAGCTGAAATGTATTCCGCTTCGGCAGTCGAGAGTGCTATGCAATTCTGCTTTTTACTGTGCCATGCAACAAGGCAATGGCCAAGATAGAAGCATGCACCACTCGTGCTTTTCCGATCATCCACTGATCCTGCCCAATCGGCATCTGAGTATCCAACAATGTCCAGACTTGTTCCCATAGGATACCAAATTCCGAAATTAATTGATCCTTTGATGTACCGGATGATCCGTTTCACCGCTTTCAGGTGAACCTCCTTTGGTGCTGATTGATATCTCGCGCAAATCCCAACACTAAAGGATATATCCGGGCGACTAGCCGTGAGGTAAAGTAGACTTCCAATCATACTTCTATACAGTTTCTCGTCTACATTCTCACTATGTGATTCACTTCCAAGTCCCTTGTGGCTAGTTTCCCATTGGAGTTGGAAAATCTTTACAATTTTCTAGATCAAACTTTTTGACCAACTCCAGTGCATACTTGGATTGACTCAAGTGAATACCTTCATCATTTTGTTTAATTTGCAATCCAAGAAAATAAGACAGTTCGCCCATCATGGACATCTCAAATTCGCTTTCCATGGTCTCCGCGAATTTAGAAGCATCATTATCTTTTGTTGCACCAAATACAATGTCATCGACATAGATTTGTGCTACAATGAAATTATTTTGATAATGCTTCACAAAGAGAGTCCTGTCAGCTCCCCCTCGAGTATAGCCCTTCTCCAAAAGGTGCTTTGTAACCTTTCGTACCATGCTCGCGGGTGCTTGTTTCAGACCGTAAAGAGCCTTTTTCAAACGAAAAACATGGTTAGGGTTGTTTATGATCTACAAAACCTTTCGGTTGAGCTACATAAACTTCCTCATTTAAAAACCCATTTAGAAATGCGCTCTTGACGTCCATTTGAAATAATTTGATTTTAAAATGACAAGCAATAGCAAACAATATACGAATGGACTCGAGTCTAGCTACAGGGGCGAAAGTTTCGTCAAAGTCTATACCTTCTACTTGAGAGTAGCCTTGAGCAACTAGTCGTGCCTTGTTCCTGATGCTAGTACCATCTTCATCTTCTTGTTCTTGAAGATCCATTTGGTACCTATCACATTATGTTGCTTTGGAGGCTTCGTTAATTCCCAGACTTTGTTTTCGCTCAAATTGATGGAGCTCTTCCTGCATTGCTTTAATCCAGTAGTCATCCTGAAGAGCTTCATCTATTGTCTTTGGTTCGATTAAAGATACGTAGCAAGCAAATCCGCAAACCAACTGCCTTCGAGTTCTAACTCCTTCTTGTGGATCTTCAATGATGTTCGATTCCGGATGATCCTTGGAGATTCGTAGCGTTTGTTGAAACGGAGTACTCGGAGGTACACGAGATGATTCCTGCACATCAGATAAACTAGAAGAACCATTAGATGCATCATTAATATTGGAAGTATTATTATGAGAAGATGCACTAGCAGGAGAATCATCATCTAGAGAGATATCGAGGGTAGATTTTTCAGATTCAAAATGAGAAGCTTCATCTACTTTAACATTTATAGATTCTACGATCGTCTTAGATTCAATGTTAAATACTCGATATGCTCTGCTATTCGTAGAATACCCAAAAGATCCCTTCATCACTTCGAGAGTCGAACTTTCCAAGATTTTCACGGTCACGTAAGATGTAACATCGACTCCCGAAGATACGAAAGTACTTGATATCCGTTTTCTACTAAACCACAGCTCATATGGTGTATTCAAGGTTCCTAGGGGCGCAAATACACTCTGTAATGACATAGACAGCGGTGTTCACAGCTTCAGCCCAAAAATGTAGCGGTAATTTCCGGCTATGAAGCATCACACGCGCCAATCTCTTGAACAACCCTGTTTTTGCGCTCAACAACACCATTCTGCTGAGGTGTATAGGGTGCCGAGAATTCATGTTTAATGCCATTTGAAGTACAAAGTCAATGAATTTTGAATTTATGAATTCTCCACCCCTATCACTTCTAACACGAATGATCTTTTCATTCTTTTCAATCATAATAACGATGGCAAACCTCATGAAAAGAGTCAAACGTATCAGCTTTCTCTCTCAAAAATGCTACACAAGAAAACCGAGAGAAATCATCAACCAATAAAAAGATGTACCATTTACCTCCAAAGATGGTTGACGGGTCGGCCCCATTAGTCCATGTGCAAAAGTTCCAAGGGCCGTTTTGTACCAGCGTGGTTCAAGTTCTTGTGTGCAGTCCTAGACTGTTTTCCCTTTTGGCAACACCACACACAACGTTTGTTTAAATAAAGCTTTGGAATCCCCTTACCACGTCCTTGTTTGAAATTCTAGTAAGTTTCCTTAAATTTAAGTGACCTAGCCTTTCATGCCAAAGAGTTTCATTATTCAAAAGCGCTAGTTACAATTTTCAGAAAATTTATTAGGAACAACATAACAATTGTTTTCAGATCTAACCCCTTTTAGAAAGAAAGCATGGTCCTTATCAGTTACAACGCATTCAACCGATGAAAAGTTAACTGAAAAACCATTGTCGCAAAGTTGACTTATGCTTATGAGGTTAGTCTTAAGGCCATCAACAAATAAGACGTTTTTCAAAATCGGGCCATCTGGAATAGCTACCGTCCCTTTTCCAACAATTTTGGAAGATCGACCGTCTCCGAAAACAACGTGTCCTCCGGAGATTTTCTCAAGATTTTGAAAACTATTTTTGTCACCGGTCATGTGACGGGAACACCCGCTATCCAGATACCAAGACGAGCTATCATATGCATGCAAGGAAATATTGGAAACAAGACAAGGGAAAATTTACACCTTTGCGCACCCAAACCTTTTTGGAATGCGTCTGTGATGGTCGTGAAGTTTTGTGCCTAGGTGAAAGCTGTCTTGTTAAAACGATTGTTGCTCCTTGATGAAGTCGTCTTGCGCGGTGAACTACCAAGTCTCTTTTCATTTGAAAAGTTTTGCTTTGATTTCCGGAAAGGAGCCTTTTTGGTAGTTGATGCAAGAGGTGCTTGAGATGAGCGTTCGACTCCCGTCTTGCAATATCTTCTTATGTGCCCTGAAACACCACAACGAAAACATACCTTAGATCTTGACGATCCCAAAGAGGATGAAGTAGGTTTGTTGTCGTTGTTTGTCTTGAATTCCGGTGTCGGAGGAGGAGATACCGACTGAGGCACAAAGACTGTCTCACTCGAACTTGGACTGTTTCCAGTTTGAGTGTATCCGAGGCCGAACCTATTTGATTGACCAAGACCAGAAGTCTATCCAACTTACTCCTTCCTGAAGAGAATCGCTGTAAGTCATTCTTGAGTTGGAAAATGGTCTTTGTCATTTCCAGGTTATCCTGTCGAGCCTCGTTGTAGAGCTTTGAAAAGTGATTCGCGTTATCCACCAGATTTATATGTTCCTTTTCAAGTTGCTCATTGGACTCTTGAAGGGAAGCATTTTCTTTTATCAGGTTTTCCCTTTCCACTTCAAGAGCGTTTGAGAGAGAAGTCACTCTTTTTGCTTCTTCTTCGAGATCATGCAATCTCCCTCTCAAACTCTTGTTTTGCTTAGCCACTTTCTTTGAGTCCCTCAAAAGTCTGTGGTAGGCTAGAGCAAAATCTTCACCTTCCGAATCATCCGATTCATTGTCCATTGCATTCTTTTCAACAGTGGAGTTGGACAATGATTCAGACGTACTTGCCATAAAGCACATGAATGGTGAAGATGTGGACGCGTGGAATGCCGTGGAGCTCTTTTCTTCATCACTTGAAGACGACTCATTTGACGTTGAGTTGTCATCCCAAGTGACGACTTGCATCGCCTTCTTCTTTGCCGGATACTTGTTAGGACACTCCGTTGCAATGTGGCCGTAGCCTCGACATTTGAAGCATTGCAGTTGTCCTTCTGAACTTTTCTTATCCTTTGAGAAGTTCTCCTGCTTTCTTGACTTGTGACTTGGAGTACCCTTGCCTTTGTTCCACTTTCTGAAGGATGGAGATTTGCTTGAATTACCCCTTCGAAAGTTGCGGCGAAAATTCCTTGTCAAGAGAGCGAGCTGCTTCTCAAATTCCTCCATAGAAAGGTTCTCGTCATCGTCCGAGGAGGATGTATCCGCGTCTTCTTCCTTAGTTGTTTTCAACGCATAACCTGAAGACTTAGAAGTGGATGCTTTTCCAGGAAGAATTGTTAGTATTAAAAGTCATTTCATAAGTTTGTAATGAACCAACTAATTCTTCTACACGTATTTCGTT